>JBBPLG010000799.1:0-12758 GCA_038089695.1 Xanthoconium separans | reverse complement strand
CGCCATATTCAGGGTGAGTTGACCCCGGAAACCTACCGATAGCGTCGGCTCATCGTGCCCATTTATAGGCATGTTCCATGGTCGAAATGATCCTCATTCCTTGCTCCTACTATCCTCTCGTCTCAGGTAAGTTGCGGCATACTTAGTGCTGGACCAGATCTTTCTTTGTCTACATCAGGTATGTGTGTTTCCACTCACCACCACCAGGTATGTTGTCCACAGGTGTGTACTTTGCAGTGCACACCTCCGTCTTGACCACCCTTGTTTCATCGTTGGTAGGAGGGGATTTAGAGTCATGGGATGCAGACCCTGAGGTAACGTTGTGTGATTGTACTGCACATGCTGTCTCGGGTGGTGTTGAGCCATGGTAATTTAGCATTGCATGCTGCTACTCGTAGATAGCTATTTTGTGTACTTGTAGACTGAAACCTTCAAATCTAGTATTTTAATAATGCATGGAACTGATTGCCGAGAATGTTGAAACTGCTAGGGTGATAAAAATACCAGATATAATGTGCATTGAGAACAAGGTGTTGTAAAATGGGAAACCTGAAGAATCACAGTAGCAATTTGCCATTAGAAATAAAGATTATATTTAAGGCACACTCGTGAGGCGGGCAAATAAGAGTGATGGTGATTGACTCTACAATGATGAAAGCCGCACACTTGGTCGCTCAGACAATAGTTGCACCAATTGCAAGAACCAGGGTACCTTTATAAAGCTATTTAAGGGGATATCTCTGACCTCGCCACATTATTTAGGATTTTGTCAATTATATGCACTGGCGGAGGATTATAATGCATTATAGCTCGCTTGATTTTTCAGTGATGAACTTGAACATCCCCTTTCGAACTGGAGCTAGCTTGGAGCATATACCAGACGATGTCTTGCATGAAATTCTGTCATATTTTCCCACTTTCAGCGAGCATCATATGTTGTATTTATACTTCCTCGCACCACCCGTGATTCCTTCCTCTGCACTCGTCCGTACTCCGATCCTCCGCGCACTGTCCAAGACATCTAGACTCTTGCGGTCACGATGTCTTGGAATGGCATGGCAGAGGCTCGAGCTGTTTGGAGGCAGCCTTCCCAAGCGCTCAGTCACGTTCCACAAGCCAATCTGTGACGCTACTAAGGCAGCCATCACTGTCTTGCAAGGGTGTCCGCACCTGTTGCCGTTGATCCAGTACGCACAGCACAAACTACATCCGGATATTCGTAACACGTCTGACCCGTTACTTAGGACGGTGTCCGTCAGTTTCATGTGTCACCAATGTGACAAGATCATCCCGGCATTTGCGACCTGTCTCGCCATGTTGCCCAACCTCACCACCATCCAAGGTAACGGACGTCTCTTGCTTCGCCATGATGGACTGCCCAAGTAACTTTTTTTCTTCCGTCAGTCCCATATGCACAAACTGGAGTGATGGCCGCTGTCCAGAATGGGTTTAAAGATGTACGACTTCCTTCCGTGCGACATATTTTGCTCGCTTGCCCTGCGCACGATATCATCAAAAGTTGCCCGAATGTCGAGGAGATAACGTCCGTGCAAGGAGATGGAGGTCCCATCGTTGGTTCCATCCTCAGGGACGAATGTCAGCAGCTATACACTCTAAGAGGCATTCATTCGCCCATGCTCAAACGTACGCTCTCTGCATCATCGATGCACGATACAACAGATTGAATGAATATTTTTTCTTGTTGACAGGCTTGCCCAAGGCCGGTTCCAATGTGAGGCATATCGGTTTTTTCCTCGAGGTTCGTGCTTGTGCCCATTTCAATGCGCACGGTGTACCGATACGGATAAGCAGAACAAGTTTGACCTGTTGTCTGTGGTCGACTTTCCCCTCCTCAACACCATTGAACTTATTTTCTATCACTTCGAGGGCATGACCGAGCACTATCGTGAATTCGTAAGTCCCTGGGTCTGCGAAGCGATGGACGTCTTGAAGAAGAGCAAGTCACAAGCAAACAAGACTGTAGTGAAGACGGATTGGTATAACATCTGGTATCCCAACGCTCCCTATGACCATCCCGACGTCACTATAGGATTCATGATGAGGAGGGTTTTCCAACTGTGACCGGTCGACAGCCATGTGCAATGTTCTAAGACGACGATTGGGTTACGCAAGTGGCTTGACTGCGCGTCTGGGCTTTGTTCCCCACCTTGTATTAGGTCATAATTAGCACCTAATTATGTGGATCATGAAGCTTTAGGCGCTACGAGTGACTGAGCTGGCTATCACGTTGAGCGGTATCTCTTTGCTTCAGCAAGTTGCGCCACCTGTCGTGTCCCTGACCTGGTGTCAAAACGGTACTCCCTCTCATCTGCTTGTAAGAAGCACGATCGATCGACGGACATCTGCGGCTTGCGACCAAGCACCCCACCAATTGTCCTCATCAATGGAATCGAGGTGATGTAGACCGCCAGAGATAGTGTTCTTTTGGTTTATCATTGTAGGTTATTGTGGTCATGCATGACATGTCGGGCCCTCTTTGCTCACCATTACTACGCGAGGGTACACAAAGCATGCGCCATTGCTGTGTCCACATCGTCGATCAATGTCCTCGATGTCAAGTACCCTTTTATATCTCGGCACAGCCTGGGTCCGTCTAACGTTCTCAACACACTTGCGTCATCGGAAAAGAGAAGGAGAAAAACACGCACTTGTCAATCGAGGCGTCAAGATCGTCGAGGCCACTTTGGGCGGAGGTCTGCGCGCCCGACAGCTTGCTGGCGTTGGAGACATTTCTGTCGCCATTCCAGAGCTCTATCTCGGAATCAAGGATCCTCAGTAAGCAAATCAAGGTTCTGGTGTGTGTCCTTTTTTTCTCTCACGTCGGACGGTGCACGTAAAACATACTTGACCTAGGTCGCGGCGCACCCACAGGGTCACAAAGATCTGTTCCAGCATGCGTTCCTTGGCAGGCCCTGGCCACAGGCAAATCAGAACTTGGGCTGGACAGGGCTGGACGGAGCTGGACAGCGCCAGTCCAAGTGCTGATTTGCTGATGGCGTCAGTGTCAGGAGCGTAGCCTTGGGTCTCGGCTGAGACGTCAAAGGTTGTTATAGTTCACCAACGAGCACGGCGTTCGCGTAGGCGTTGGGGTCAATCCCAGCCTCAGTACTGATTCGTGTTGAATTCTTCCAATTGCGGTTAACCTGAGCAGCCACCTCACCGTCATGTCCACTTGGTGCTCGATATCGATGTAAATGCGACGGATATGGCTAAATGCCATACGTGGCTCCATGTCTTCCATACGGAGTTATTTGCAACGAGAGCATGGGGTGAGGGACATGTGGACCTGTGATCACGAAGCGACGTGATGGTAGTAGGCGCGACGTTCGAGGAGGTCACCTAAACTAGCAAGCAGGTTGATCTTGCATATTTTCTACGAGCTAGATCTCCAGCCTGAGACTCGCTTTGGCTGACGAGATTCCCTAGGCCTGATGCTGACACGTCCGAGTGGTTGAAGGTCGTCGACGCCTGAACCAATGACCTATCGTTGGCAGTTATTCGTTGCCTACGCAGTGAAGACCTCAAACGAACCCGACCCATTCCAATGGCGTCAAGCTCAATGACCACGCGCGCCCTGACAACATGGTCAACGAAAGTACTACAGATGGTCGATAACCATTGACAAATGCTGTGCTTTGATGGCTACCACGGCGAGTCACCGCCAGCGACGACGACTTGTAATATGTACAGTATCGCTTTTTCTGTGTGCCTATTACATATACACAGCTATCTAGTGACCTTCCAACTGCTACTAGACGCCAGACCATGGAGAAAGCGTCCAAACGCACAAAAAGGGCCACAATATCGACGGCGATCCCCAGTGGTTCCAAATCTGGTTCCGCCAATGTCACCGCGACGTTTGCCACAACCCAGTTACTCAGTATTCCCTTTCAAACCAAAGCTAGCTTGGAGCGCATACCAGACGACGTCTTGCATGAAATTCTGTCGCATTTACCCACTCTCGATGAGTATCATGTGTGCTTCATATCGCCCGTGATCCCTTCCTCTGCGCTTGTCCGCACCCCCACGCTCCGCGCACTGTCGCAGACTTCCAGACCCTTGCGGTCGCGTTGCCTTGCAATGGCATGGCAGAGGCTTGAGCTGTGTGGAGCCAGTCTTCCCAAGCACATGATCACGTTCTACAAGGTAATCGGTGAAGCTACCAAGGCAGCCATCACCGTCTTGCAAGGGTGTCCGCACCTGTTACCGTTGATCCGGTACGCACGGCGCAAGTTACATAGGGATAGCCGTGACGTTCGATCGTTGCCTATGTAGCACGGTGTCTGTCGTTTTCACGCGCTACCAGAGCGCAGAGATCATCCCAGAATTCGCACCCTGTCTCGCCACATTGCCCAACCTCACCACCATCCAAGGTACCGCCCGTCCCTTTTCTTCGCCGCCCGCCTAACCTTTTTTCTACAGTCATACATGCGCATTCCCAAATGACGGCCGCTGTTAAGAATGGGTTTGAAGGTATACGACTTCCTTCCGTGCGACAGATTTCGCTCCCTTGCCCTGCGCATGAGATCATCAAAAGTTGCCCGAACCTCGAGGAGGTCACGTGCGTGCAAGGAGGCGGGGTACCATCGTCGGCTCCATCGTCAAGGGTAAATGTCAACAACTGCGCGTTCTAAAAGGCGTTTCCGTGCCCCTCCTCAAACGTACGCTCTCTATAACATCGACGTGCAATGCCATAGAAAGAATGACTTTTTTTTTGTTGACAGGCTTGGTCAAAGCTGCTCCCAATCTGAGGCACATCGGTTTTTTCAGCCAGGTTCGTGCTTGTGCACGTCCAATACTATGTACGGTGTGCTAATACTGACGGGCTCGCGTAGGACCACCTGGACATATTGTCGTCGATCGACTTTCCCCTGCTCGACACCATCGAATTTGTTGACTATGCCAACGCCAAGCTCATGAAGGGCGAAACCATTGCAAGTGCCCGTCTCGAGCAAGCCAGTGGAATCTTGAAGAAGAGCAAGTCACGAGCGAACAAGACTGTGTTAATGACGATCTTTATCGTCTGGTATGACTCGGACGATCCCTACGGCTTCATGACGAGGGATACAGCATCTGTGACGAGGAAAGCCATCCAAGTGTGACCGGCCGACAATGGTCGCGTAGGTGGTGGCTTGACTGCGCGTTGGGGCCTTGTTCCTTGCCTTGTGTTAGATTGTGTTTAGCACCTGATTTTGTGGATCGCCTAATGACTACTACTCGTGTATGCGCCTATTGAAACACCATGTCTTGAATCCGCCAATTGAACGATGTCGACGGCCGATGTGTACACCTTCCAACACTTGCGTGGTCAGAGAGTAGATACTATATTGCATCTGACGACGATAATCAAAAGGCAACAAAGTGGGCGACACACTCCGAGTCTTGTTCGACGATCGCATCGAGGGCGTTGACCGAAAACGTAGACGACATCGTCAACCCAGAGCTCTCGGGCAACGGCGCATGCTCGCTGGTGGGCCTTCGCATATCCACGGCAAGCACAACCCGATCGAGGCAGACACGTTCTCAAGCGGTCGGGGTATTGTATTCCGTGCGTCGGGCGTGATGCATTGATGGCCGTTCGGCGAGTTCCATCCCCAAGCGATTCCGAATGAGTTACCTAAGCGTGAGAAAGAACAATTGTAATTGTAATTAGATTCTTTCACTTGGAAATGCATCACGCGCTCGAGATAGAAGAAATACTCTTGAATATCTTTGGTCACTATCGTTCGCTTACGTTGCAGGCTCCCCCCGGTCTGGCCGACATAGCAAGAACATGTCGTACATTCAAAGAACCTGCGTTGGACGTGCTCTGGGAAGAGTTGTATGACTTGTCACCGCTAGTCCGATGTCTCCCAGAAGCATGTCATCGGTCAGCCTCACCAAGGGTGAGGTCGTTCATGGCACTTGATGCCTACTATTATAGTAATGTCACTCATAACACCCCACCCAGGTGTACTATTCCTACAGCAGACCTCTTACAGATACCGAATGGGATAGGCTTCGAAGTTACACTTGCCGCATCCGATATATTCAAGTTTTGGGCAGTGCACTAGACCAAAATACTTTGGGAGCTCTCTTGGATGCTCCCACCGCTCATTCAGCTCCACTCTTCCCGAACCTCCGTCGCTTGGATCGCACGCACTTGACTAGAGCTGAAGCCATCCCTCTGTCGCGCTTTCCCCTCCCATCCCTGATTTCCCTTGAACTCTTGTTTCAGGGTGTACGCACATTCCAGACCTATTTTGATTCGTTCCCCAACTTCTCTCAAAATATAAAGAACCTGTCCGTTGACGTCTTTGACTTTCAACGCAGGCTGCACAAAATCGACTCTAGTTATTTCTGCCAGTGGAAAAACCTCCAGTCTGTGCGTTGTCCTGAAGTCACCGTGGACGAGGTTGCTTTCGTGCATCTCTCCCGCATGCCTGCATTGACCGAGCTGGCTATCACGTTGAGCGGTACACTGCCAGCTTCAAACTCACCTCTTTGCTTCTCCAATTTGCACCACCTGTCACTGCATCTCGAGACCCTGACCCTGGCGTCGAGATGGCTCTCCCGAATTCAAATTCCTCTCGTCACCCACTTTTGTACCTCGATTGGCGAATGCCCTATTGTGCAAGACATCCTCCCTTTCTTGTCCAGCGTGCAGACGTCCAGCGCCGCGCATGCCATCGAAATATTCTCGTTGGACCAATGGTCATTTAAGACCGATTTTACACGTGACTCGCATCCGCCCCTGCTTGACTTGGACACCCTGCGGCCCTGCACGGCATTCAGTAACCTGCGTCGCCTCAACGTCGATCTCGCCTGGAACGTCGCGCTCACGGACAGCGACCTGCTCAGGTTGGCATCCGCATGGCCTCATCTCGAGCAACTCAGCATCAACGCGCACTGGGGATGGAACACGCCGAACGGCATCACACCCGACGGACTGTGCCAGCTGCTCGAGACATGTCGGGCCCTCGATCGGGTCGCACTCGCCATGGATACGCGAGGGTACACCGAGTGTGTGCCGTCGTCCGAGAGCCCCAGGTTAACGTTGCCGTCGACGTTTTCGATCAACGTCCTCGACTCGCCCATCGAGCGAGAGTGTGTGGCGGCCGTTGCTGAATTTTTTGCGAGCATCGCGCCTTGCCCGTTCTTTGCCTTTGATTATCGTCGCAAGATGGAATATGGTGTCTACTCTCTGGTCACGCAGCGTTGGAAAGAAGTGTATACGTTGGCTGTCGACATTGTTAGTGGGCGGATGCAAGACATGACCCAACAATAACAAGATTTGTGTATTGTACTTTCCCCTGTTCGTCGTCGACGGTGTAGTATGTCGTCCCGAGCGATAGATACAGCGACTGACCAAAAACCAACTGTACATACGTCTAATCAAACGTCGTTCGTGACATTCAACGCCGACCTTCAGTCACAGCCTGAGACCCCTGCTACGGCGGTGAGACGTTGCGACACGGAAACGACCACCCCGCCATTCCCCCGCCATGCTTATATAAAAGGGTCCCCAGCAAGAAGACACAATGAATCGACCCGCGACCTGCGTGCGCGTAGCGAGCGCATCACAGAGAGATTGTAGATCGCCAACCTCGTGCTCCCAAGCGGGCTCCTGCCAGCTCGTCCGAACGCACACGTGTACCAATTCCTCCAAGGCGGGTGCGAGGACTATCCGATCAGCACGTCCATCTCGACGGGAGCCACCGTCATCGTCGGCGAGATGCGCGAGCGAGAGCACGGACGCTATATCGGGTAAGCGACCTTGGCTCAGCTTGATGTACCGTAGACCTTGAAGATGTCCCAGCGTGATCCTCCAAAAGTCAGCGGGAAAGGGGGGAGAGCTGACGTGCACGCTCCAGACGTTCGACAAGGATATGCACGAGGACATGTCGGTCAGGATGCGATCCACAGTCACTGACGAACCCAACCGAACCCTGATTTTGAGAGGATTATAGCATCCCCAGTCGTCGTGAACCAAAGGGTCGAGATCGAGATCGAGTGCACTGAATGTAAGGCGGTCGGGCTCATACGCTGGGTGCCCTATGCTTTCCATGACAAATGAACGGAATATTGGAGCAGAAATCCCCCGATCTGTGTATGTGCCTAATCGTTTTCCGAGAACCGAAAAGAGCAAGGCATAGACGTCAAAGATGGAACCATCTTCATAATCCCAGTACAGCCTGAGTTCGGTCGTGGATGGGATTTTTGCGCAAGTGAGGAATTCAGTGATCGTTGAGGGGGAGCGGTGATGGAAAGGCGAGAAAGATAGGGTAAATTGGTATTGGCATGCGACTCTGAAAGAAAGGCAGTGGTGGCGTGAAGGGCATCGTAGAGGTACAAATTTTCCAAGTGTCGGATAGAACGTAGCGTAGCCAAGAACTCTGCCACAGTTTTTCGATGAGGGACAGGATCCGTGGAAAGATTGAGAGTTGTCAAACCGGTGAGCTTGAACGAATACCATGGCACTGCACACTTTGAAAGCTCAAGCGTGCGGAGGGCTGGCGTATCCCCATCAAAGAGTACTGAGAACTGCCTGGTACATGGAGTGGGCCGCGACGACCACGATTTTGAGGTTTATTCTCACCGTCAACTTGAAGCTGAAGGTCGATCTCTTGGACCTGCTCTAGATGGTTCGTAACTTGCTTTACAAAGTCCAACGCTGGGCGAAGGTGGTCTTCATGTACCAGCGTCACCTTTGACTTCAATGGTGCCTGTTTTGATCTGGCTAATAAATCCCTTGGCCAGCGCGGGGACGATGAAGAGGTAGGACCAAAGAGCTGGATACGCGAGAGCCACGTCAGGCCAGTGACGGCAAACGTAGGATATGTTGACCCAACCAGGTGCATCCATCGTGAGGTATCCATATGCATCATCCCTGGTATAATAATTGCGAGCACAATAGATAAATATGATTTGCAAAATCTCAGGGAGAAGGCAAGAGATAAGGGGAAATGTATGGTTTTGAGTGGATGCCTGTTGAGTGAAGTGGTTTCCACGTTGTTAGTTTGCACCAATAATGGATCCATCTTTGATCTTATACGATGAAAGTTATCGACGTGAATCCGGATGTTATAGGAAGAGACTCACGATGTGTACCTGGCAAGATGGAACGTCGTACATGAAGAGTCTGCCAGCCTGAGAAAGATAAAATGTGGTGGGAAACGTTCACACGGAGTAAGAACTTGCAGTCGTAGCAGGTTGAGTAGATCTTTGACAAGTATCGCGAGTAAGAACCGTTCTACTAGAAATATAAGGTAAGGGATGAGACGTAAATGAGCCCGAGCCGAGTAGCCAGCCGCTCGGCGACAAATTTGTTACACTGGTTGGATAGCCTTCCTTGTCATGGATGCTGTACGGCGTCGGTATCGTAAAGCTAGCCGGAAGGCCAGAGGTTTGTCCATGTCCTCAACAGTACAGTCTTGCTCGCTTGTGACTTGCTCTGCTTCAAGATTTCTTGACATGCCATGGGAACCGTCATTGGGTGTCTCGACGTCCTTCATGAGCCTAGGCATGGCATAGTTTAATAAATTCAATGGTGTCGAGGGGAGAGTTGATCAACGATAATATATCATGTCCAGGTGGCGGCGATGGTATGTATCCAGCTCGCGAAACGGCTGGACGGAGGATCTGTTGCAGCACCTGCAGGTGTAACGCCAGCCCGCATGCAACGTCAGATCCAGGTCCAGTTGGACATTTCGGTGGATGTGGCCAGAGTCGTCAAAGGTTTGCCAATGGGTTCGGAATTGTAACTTCGTAGAGCAATTCGGCTGTGTCTGTACATCTACTACGAACCTGTGGACGTCGCCCAACGATACGGCGTAATGCGTTCGATGTCCCTGGCAGCTTTGAAGGGGAAGAGATCGCATTTGTTCGGATTCACCGCTGCCTGCGCCTGGTAACCGGACCATCTATGACTCTGAAGTTGCTGGGGCAGCAACCACTGTCGATTAGTGGGCTGGTTACCAGACTATGTGACAACTTATTAGCAAATATCTTGTTCGCGTTCTCAGAGAGTTTGACTGGTAGAAATTCCGAGTCGTTGCAGAAAGGGTTCTCGTATTACAAACTTCCAACTTCGTCCCACACTCTAATGACTCTCATGGAAACTTGACGCCCTCCCACACGCCAATAAGTACTATCTCTAGTACCAACTAGAGGATGGCGAACGCGTCCAAACGTACAAAAAAGGCCACGATATCAGCGGCAACCCCTGGTGGTCCCAAATCTGGGTCCGCCAATGGCACAGTGACGTCTTCCAAAGCTCCGTTACTCCGGATCCCCTTTCAAACCGGAGCTAGCTTGGAGCGTATACCAGACGACGTTTTGCATGAAGTTCTGTCACATTTACCCACTCTCGGCGAGCACCATGCGTTGTTCGGATACCGCCTCAAGCCACCCGTCATTCCTTCCTCTGTGCTTGTCCGTACCCCCACTCTTCGCGCACTGTCACAGACTTCCAGACTCTTGCGGTCACGTTGTCTTGCCATGGCATGGCAGAGGCTCGAGCTGTGTGGAGCCAGCCTTCCCGAGCATAAAGTCACGTTCTACAGGGCAACTGGTGAAGCTACCAAGGTGGCCATCACCGTCTTGAAAGGGTGTCCACACCTCTTGCCGTTTATCCAGTACGCATAGCGCAAACTACATCTGGATATTCGTGACGCGTCTGACCGTTGCTCAGGACGGTGTCCGTCGTTTTCACCCGCTATCAAAGCACCGAAATCATCCCAGAATTCGCAGCCTGTCTCGCCTCGTTGCCCAACCTCACCACCATCCAAGGTAATGGACGTCTCTGTTCCTCGCTGCCCGCCGTTAACCTTTTTTCGTCAGTCGTACATGCACATTCTCAAGTGACGACCACTGTCAAGAATGGGTTTGAAGGTATACGACTTCCTTCCGTGCGGCAGATCTCGCTCCCTTGCTCTGCGCATGAGATCATCAAAAGTTGCCCAAACCTCGAGGAGGTCACATGCGTGGATGGAGACGGAAGTACCGTCGTCGGCTCCATCGTGAAGGGCAAATGTCAGCAGCTGCGCGTTCTAAAAGGCGTTTATGCGTCCCTCCTCAAACGTACGCTCCCACCATCATCGACGTACGACGCAGTAGAAAGAGTGACTTTTTTTGTTGACAGGTTTGGCCATTGAAGCTGCTCCCAATCTGAGGCATATCGGGTTTTTCAGCCAAGTTCGCGCTTGTGCACGTCTAATGTGTACGGTACGCTAATACTGACGAGCTCGTGTAGCAGCACTACCTGGATATGTTGTTGTCGACCGAGTTTACCCTCCTCGACACCATCGAATTTGTTACATATATTGACTACGCCACCACCGAGCTCACAAAGCACGAGCAACTCAATGGCATTGCAAGTGCCCGTCTCGAGCAAGCGAGCGAAATCTTGAAGAAGAGCAAGTCACAAGCAAACAAGACTGTCGTGATGACGAGATGGTTTAACCTCTGGCCTTCTGGCTACTATGATACCAACGCTGGTAGAGCATCATTCATGACAAGGGAAGCCATCCAACTGTGATCGGTCGACGATGGTCGTGTCTGTCGTTGCAGCCATGTGCAATATTCTAAGACGATGACGATAGGGTCACGCAGGTGGCTTGACTGCGCGTTAGGGCCTTGTTCCTTACCTTGTGTTAGATTGTAGTGACCGCGGGCCATTTCGTGTCATAACCAACTACGGCTGCAGTAACCTGCTGAAGTCACTGCACATTTTTTGCATAACACAGTACATATCTTGTTTTCATAGTCAAAATGGAACATGACTGGAGGGTAGCTCACACCATTGACTGATGCTCTTGTGTTTGTTGCCGTTGTTGTGCCACCACCCTTGCAATCACACTGGTGCTGACGGTATGAGGTGTGGGGTGTGTGCGTCATTGTGCGGCCATGATAAAGGCATGATCAGTGACTTGCACCAAGTACTAACTCACTGTCAACCAAGTCACGAAGCGGTCTAGCACGACAACAACGTCGCGTCGTTGTCGTTGTGGAGGTGACACCCGCGGTGGCTGCACCATCCGCTGTGGTGGTAATGGTGCATAGACAACGTGGTGGTGGTGGTTATAGAGACACCGGGTGACGATGGTGCGGCGTGGCGCTCGTTCTCGTATCGTTGTCATCGACCGCCGGCGGACTCGCGGGTACTAGTAAAGCCGGGATTGGGACACGTCGCTCGAAGCCACAACACTTAGTAGCGCAACCCGATGACATCGTGAACCTTATGAGACAGCTGTCAAACACAAATGCAATAAAAAACAAGGATGGGTGGATATTTAGTACTCCCCACGCGTCTACAACTCTACCGGAGAATGGCGAACCCGTCCAAACGCGCAAAAAGGACCACAAAGTCGACGGCGACCGGTGGTGCCCATTCTGGGTCCGCCAATACCGAGTTACTCAACATCACGGGAACAAACGGATCGTGATAGCCCAAGGTGATAAATAGCAAACCATAAAATAATTACATGAATTGTCACTGTAGTATATGACCTTAGAATGTCTTACCTCTTGTGCGGATTGCTGTAGGACATTGGCGAACCAATCATTATTGCCGTAAGTTGTCAAACCTTTATAACCTAGTTACAATCTCCCTACAAAATGGTCAGTTATGGGCCATTCAGTGTATGATCATCCAAGTATTTGAAACGTTTATAACCTAGTTACAATCGCCCTACAAAATGGTCGGTTATGGGCCATTCCACCTTAGGCACCAGTTCTCAGAGGGATGGTTGACCTTT
>JBBPLG010000798.1:0-13406 GCA_038089695.1 Xanthoconium separans | reverse complement strand
TCTACAGGGTCGCCCCGTCACCACCTCGAATCGAGTGACAATGGGGTTGAAGACTCTCTGAAGCGTTTTCGATCCCGCAACCTCGGCGTCGGTTTAGACTATGGACGGTACACAACGCAATCTCGTGTTACTCTCGTTCTAACAGGTACGTGCCGCGTTCCATGACCTCCCTTTGGATACTCTCCAGCTCCGCCAGCCGTTCAGCATCCTTTCGCATGTTCTCGATCTTTTCGCACATCTTTTCATGATCCTTGGTCCACTTTTCTACACCGACCTCTGCAGCGCTGTACTTCCCTTTTGAGAATTCGCGGAGGTTCGCGATGATGGCGGTTCCCCCGAGCGCGAAAAGGTTATCGAGTGCGTTTTGTGGGTTTCGACTGTCAATATGCCTGCAGAGGTAATGTTTTTCCTCGAAGACGGAGTGGGTGACGAAGGCGAGGAATTTTGGCTCCGTAAACAACTCCGCGTCTGGGTTTGCACGCAAAAATGAAACCGTGGTGATTAATTTATCTGCTCGATCCGCAACTTCATCTGTTGACGGAATAGCCTGCCCCAGTTCCTTTTCAAACCCCAGCAGCGAAAGGACGTAGGCCATCGAGGCATCTTTCCATGCATGGCAGACCTCGTTCGCAACACGTAAGACATCTTTTCGCATTCCATCTGGTTGCTCGACCTCCTCACCTGCCGCAACACTTCGCAGCCCTTCAGAAACTGCTACATCGATCAGCGTGCCGCGTTGCTCAGAGAACAGTGCCCCAGAGGACACCATGATCCGAATCAGCGCCTCTCGGGCCACCTTCTTCGCCCCCTTACGTTCTTGATAGCTCAACTTTCTTTTTGGCGCGGGGTTTCCAGTGTAAGGTTCTACGTGGGGTGTGGGGTCCTTGATGTAGGATTCGATGCGTGGCGCAGGAATTCCGCCACTGCCAGGTAAGTCATGCGCCAGATTGATCTGGGCTGAAGACGAGGCTGATTCTGTGTAGGGAATCGATGCTGGTGATATGTACTGATAAGGATTTGCAAGGCCGGAGTGATGCGGACTAAATGGCTGGTTGGGATTTGTATTGATCTGGGCTGAAGACGAGGCTGACTCTGTGTAGGGAATCAATACTGGTGATATGTACTGATAAGGATTCGCAAGGCCAGAGTAATGCGGGCTAAATGGCTGGTTGGGATTTGTGAACGCTGGTGAAGTATGTTGGTGGGACCAGTGGGGGTTGAAGTATTCTGGTCCGAATTGTGGGTAATTAAAGACTGTTGGCGCCAATGCACTATGCTGACTCGGATCAGAAAGGTTGTGTGGGGCATATTGTGACTGGTCGATGTGTGTTGCCACTCGTTGGCGGGTGGGGTGTTGTGGTAGGCGCCGAGTAGATACCGATGGTCCCTGATAAGGGTGGAAGTGAGTGGATTGCTGACGGGGTGCAGGGTATTGGCCCTGGTTGTCCTACGGTGAGTGTCAGCAAATACAATGAAATTGTTACATCTGACTTACATCCATATTGGTAGGGTGGTCGGGGTTGCTGGCGGCAAACTCCTGCACGCCTGCTTGATTCTCGTGCGTCGCTGGCATGATCGTCTGTGGTAGGTGTCAGGAATTAGAGTACGGTTTGCAACATATCTTACCGAGTTCTTGTCTGATGCAGCGTCCGATATCGTCTGTTCGAAACGACACTCGGGTTAGTAGTGGTGGGTGTTCAAGATCACGCACGGTGTACGGGGATGGGGGGAAAGGATACATATAACCTTCCAAAAATAAATGATACGTTACACATGCAAAAATATCAAGTCTATTGAGAACGACGTGCTTCGGTGTAATTAGTCCGAATCCTCGGTATCCTCATCTTCCGAGGAGTTCCCCTCAATTCCGTCATTATCTTCATCCAACCAACGTGAGCCCCGTGGACCAATCAATCTTTGCAACTGTGTCATATCCGAATCCGCGAGGGCTAATGCTAGAAGGTCCTTCATGCGCATCCTCTCGTGATATTCTAGATTGTTGCTGGCTTCCTCGAGTCCACGCATGGCGAGCAGTTGATTGAGAGCCTTGAGGCTTGCCTCGCCAGAAACGAGCTCTCCAACATGCTGGTTACGCATGCTGGCCAAAAAGGCATGGCGCTCTTCGGTGAACTTCATTTCCGCTGTGGTGAGCGCAAGTCGAAGCGCAACACGTTCGTAATCCGCCCGTTTGAGCCTAAAGGCTGCCTCCAGAAGTCTGTTAGGCATGGCGGAAAGAGTGTCGAAGAACATATCCCTGTTCTATTTGCCTGTAAGATGTCTGATCGATCGATCCTCATGCAACAACATACCTCGTCACGAAGTTCTTTGATATGATCAACTGCAGAATCATCTGGAGACGTTATCCCAAATGATCGGGTTGCATAGAGCAGCCCTGGGAGGACGTTCCCATCCCTGGAAGTGTATGAGGGATGCCAGCGCCTCTGGGCATCCGAGAATCGGCATTGGAGACAAACGTCGGCTTTCTTGGGGAGCTGAGCGACATATGGAGGTGAAGGAGGATGGCTGAAGGCGGGGTCGTGGATATCAGTGAGAACGTCCGGGCTAGACATCCCTTTGATACTTGGCTGTCTGTTTAGGCGATCGGCTGAGAATGGTGGCTTGGAGTGCGGACACTCAATGATGGAATCGTTATCCTGTGGACTGTGTAAAGAGGATGAATTCGCAGATTCAACAGACGAGGAAAGAGAGGGGCTAGCCAGGGATCCGTCGCTGAAGGGCATGTTGGTGTGATGAAGACTTACATGGATACTGTCGTAGCCCGTACCACCTCGGAGTGACTGAGTTTGAAAGAGGTGGTGGCACTGCCACACCGTGGCAGCACCACATGATGCATGCATGATACATACTTGATGATTGATCCGCGTCACAGTTGTGTAGTCCTCATTTGCTTGCAAATATTTTTGTAGAGCATAAATCCATATAGTTGTGAATATCGCGAGTACCAGTGGGTTGGCTGCTGCTTACTAATCCGATGGACTTTTTGTTTTTGCTTGTTTTCTCTCACGCCGTCTGATCGATTCGAGTCGAGCTTACCCCCACGACTGAGAGAGTCAAGCCCTCGCCCCTCCACGAATACCTCTCCCACGCCTCAAACCCTCGGTGATCCCACTGGCGTCCCCCCTGAGTTGGCTGTTTGCCGCTCGAACCAATCTCTGTGGTCAGACTCTGGGTCGCACAGAGGCCGCTTCTAGACTTTGAGTCTACAGGGTCGCCCCGTCACCACCTCGAATCGAGTGACAGTGGGGTTGAAGACCCTCTGAAGCGTTTTCGATCCCGCAACCTCGGCGTCGGTTTAGACTATGGACGGTACACAACGCAATCTCGTGCTACTCAACCTAACAGACACGTTCCATTGTCTTTTTTACTCCTCTGCTAATTGACGCGAGTCATTTCTTAGCTCCATTGTTCCGACCCGTCCACCGTGACAATGACTGTCCAGAACCTCGCTCCCCAGACCCACGCAACGGGCGCAACGGATGGTAAGTCCTGATATATAGTACTATCAAATAAGTCCTCATTCGTCCTCATCATTCCAGCATGTTTGATCGAAGCGCGGTTGTCTCGGCGCCATAAGCCTCTGTAGCAAACACACTCGTGTAAGTACAACACTCGATTGTGTTCGTGTCGTAGATAACAGTCTACACTATTAACAACTAGACAGAATCCGCGAAGTAGTCTAAACTCGCTCCCAAAGTAAAGACTGATGGTTGAGGGGTTGCGTATAGAGGGAATTATGGTCTTCGATCATGGTAGGACGCTGTACAGTATCGACTGAATTTATAAGGTGGGTTCCAACGCAGAAACACAGTTTTTAACACTTACTGTGGTTTTCCTCACGCCAAGCTATTATGCGCTCCGCATGTAGCCAGAAACCGCCACTCAACTCCGTCGACCAATGGCTCGCACGGTGGAGCAGAACGATTCGCCGGTCATCCAGGCCCCGTGAGAGCAAATGCCTGATCACCCTGGACTGCCCATCAAACTCATCTAGCCACAGCAAAACCACCTGGAAATCTTGACGTTGGAGTACTACCAGCAAACTCTGGATGGCCATGCGGCTCATCCTCCAGGTCATGGACAAGTGCGTCAAGCGGTCCAGATATTGAAGCCCACTAACAATTGTCTGCCAAGCCCAGTGAGTGGTGAGGTCCAAATGCGTAACACGATAGAAGACGCTCGAGTCAGGAAGTCGCACGAATCGTGTGTGCAGGAATAATGCAGGGTCAACTGAGAGGTATTTTAGGTCCGTGAGGTTATTGAGCGCATTGAGAACCACATGGAATTCACAGAAACTGTTACCTCCCCCTTGTAGGACGAGGTTGATCAGACGATGGCAGCGGCGGAGGAGCATTGCCGCAGTGCCAGGTGACACTGGCATGCCGAGATAAAGGTAGAGGATAGTCTTCGACCTTGCACCGAGGGAGCGTAAGAGACTCTGAGCCTTCGCTTCGGACTGGATGTTAATTTTTCTGTAAAGGATGGGCTCGACCCTTGACGAAAGAAATTCAGCCCTAGGTAAGACAGTGGCCAGGACTTCTTACCAAAATTTTACGCGACGAGCAAGTTGCATGTATTTGGCCAGTTCGTGTGGATTCCTGCCCGCTAACAACAAAATCTCTCTCTCCAGCTCGTCCGGAAATCTCGTTTCGCGAAGGGTGGAAGCGACGACCATGGACAATACGATGATGGTGGAGGGCGGTGGTGGACAGTGAGCCTTGCTCCTTTGCAAAGTAAGAGGGGGGGCTCTGTTCTGTGGACAGTCGTTTGAAGCTATAAGTACAGTGACTGGCTCACCTCCTCAACAAAACGAACCCTACATTTGGCCCTATAGCGTAGTCTCGACTCTGCTGAGGCGGCGTTCGCTTCCCATTTTGGGTGGCAAGACGTAGCCATGGCCTTCAAGGCGTGCGATCCTGGGCCAGTTCCCGCTTGTTCAAGCGACAAGGGGAACGCAGTGAAAGCTTTGGCAGGCCATGGCATGTACATGGCACGACCCTGGGCGTTTCCTCCATTTCTAGATGACAGGGGAACACAGTGAAAGCTTTGGCTGGCCATGGCTGACATTGTCCATATATCTCCTCAGTCCCTGCGTGATCTCCAGCCTATCTGCGACTCGGTTCGGCCTAGCCGAGTCCATGGACGCGCAAAAAACCTTAACAAAAAGGAGCTTACTCCATTTGGGTCAGTCACCGAGTTTATCAACCGATGAGATGCAGCTCGCTCATTTCCGTAACTCCTAGATGAGTATAGCGCCAATTTCGTCATAGCAGGGTAGATGGACAGCAAAGGTCAGAATCCATTCAACCGCTCTCATGGTCAGTATTTGTCTTCCATTGCAGCCGTTTAGGGTGACTGACGCTAACTTATTCTGGCATGCCGCCACTTTCTCTACAAATTACCATGAAGTCTGATTATCAGTCGTGTGTGAGTTCCCCTCCCCGTCTCCGTCTGAACAATGACCAATGCAACTTTCTCGAACCACAGCAGTGGCCCAACAGCTTCCGCTGCAACTGCCGCCCCCCAGGATCTCAATCAAATTACCTCTGCCACAGGCTCCCAGAGCGGTGATTCCGCTATCCTGATGCAACAGATTCATCGTATTATATCGGCACACGACAGTATCCTGAAACTCGGGAACGACCAGAACAATGTGTTGAGCATGGTTCGAGCATTCAGTTTGCCCAATTGACTAACTCTTCCTTTAGGGCTCATTTTCGCAATCGAGGTCGTGTTGTTAGACGTCTTGTGTCTCTCCACCACACAGTCGAAGATATGTTGGCAGAGGCTGACCGACGGGCCCATATTGTCGATAAGGGTGTGGCGGTCAATCACACAGACGAGTGCGCTGTACATGACAGTGATTATCAGCGTCGCTAACAGTGCCTCTCAGAGAGAATTGTTTGTATAAGTCCTACAAGAAACTCCTGAAAGAGATTCCTTGTATACGAGACATTTCCACAGCAGACCTTCGTGATGCTCTCCGGAAGGTTAGGTAATCCTCTCGGGCTTTTGTACACAACTGCTCACGAGGATTTAGCTTGGCCAAGGTGCTGAGAGTGCCCGCTCTGACGATACCCGCCGCCTCAAAGTACTGGTCGTCAACTGGCTCATGCAAGGCACACCGAGACCTGACCCTCCCCTCGGTACGGAAGACAAGACCGGCCGAGGCTTCTACAACGACGCCACAGGTCGACTTTTGTGTCCAGTTGACTACGACTGGAACGACCCCGTGTAAAGGTTTTCACTGTTTGCCACGTGTGAGCTAATTAATACTCTAACGACATAGCCAACGGCAGCACATTCGTGAATTCCACCCCGACTATCTCGTCACCGCACAGTCATGGCCAGCTTTCCTTTACGCCGGTGGGAAGGCTGATCCAGACAACCTTGACAGCGGCCTATTCAAGGGTGAAATATTAGAAAAGGTGAGTCATGTATCACGGTGTGCTTCGTCACTCATTCTCTACATCAGGCCTTCAAAGCTATCTTTGTAGCTCCGAGTTCAGCAGAGACCCCAGAGAGTGGGAACCTCGAGGGTTCCTCTACCAGGAAACACGGTCGAGGGGAGAGGCGGACACGTTCTCACGTGGCCAAACTCATAGGTATGACAACTGTTCAACCGCGCGCGATAGCCTATGTCGCATGCCAGGTGAGTCGACCACTCTGATAACAACAATTATGATACTTACTGCACTGGGTAGGTTCGTTTCGCCCTATCTTCTGTTGGTTCATGGGCGATTGTAGATGGTGTATTCGACACACGTGAGTTCTATGAGGCCATAGTGGAGTGGTTCGAGGAAGTCAAGATTGAGGAGGACCGAAAGCTGGTTGATGAACTTCTGCTGTGGTGGAATAGGTGAGTCCATCGACCACTTCGCATCAAAAATCGCGCTAAAATAGTGTAGGACAGTATTTGGACCCACATTTGCTTTTCATGTTCAGCGGGATAATTCTGCACAGAAGTCGGTGGCAAAGTCGCTGAAGAGGCGCCATGTCACTACTGATCCTGTCGTTTAGTTGAAACGGGAGTTTGGAATAGCTGTAACTTGAATGACAAAGAACGCAATATGTAATCAATTCTTTTGTTTCATTTCGCACACGGACTGAATGATATGGTACATTTTAATCATGCTGTTGGGATTGCTCATAGCCTTGCAGTATTTCTTGTGCATTGCACTCTTGCCTGTCAGACCGAATTTCGTCACGAGTGCCCCGAAGATACTTCGTATGATATACCATGACACTAGCACCAGTTTGGCATTACTTGACCTATTGATTCACATCGATATCTGCTGAACAGACTTAGCCAACGGAGTGTCGTGAGCCTTTCCTGACTGATCGACACCTATTCAGCATAATTAGGAGTTCATAAAGGCCTCACCAACCTGAGTTATGTCACTCGCTGTTGACTCCACGACATCCATGTGCCAAAAGGCCTACCAATATCAGGTGCAAGTATGCAGTACCAAAATGGTAACACTTTGCAATCCTTGCAGTACTGCGTGATGTCTGTGCCTACTGGCTGTCTGACACTCTTTTACCAGAAGACCTACCATTACAATTGGGTAACAAACCCTTAGAACATTACTTTTGTATTGTTGTCATTATACAAATTTGTTTTACGCTCAAGGCAATATAAAACCCTATCAGAAAATTTGAAATCTCGTGATGGTACCATTCCTATTTTATCTGATACTGCCATTTGGCAGCTTTAGCTAACCAATCACAACGTGGGCCCGTAGCATGAATGTGGTTATGGGTTCGATCCCACGATCGAGCTTGTGGCGGTCTCATCATCTCTGTTTTGGTGGATTGGACCACCAACATCTTGAATTACCTGACTGTTGAAGTAGTTTGCCTTCCCGCACCAGCACACGACTTGATTCCACCCGCTGGAATGGGGCTGCGACATGCAGTGGCCACGGTCAGGCGAAAGTTTCGCCTGGGCATCTCATATAGCGACTGACAGCACAGGCAGGTGGTCCAAGAGGCATGTTCTGTGCAACCAGAGTGGCTACCATGGGATGCATTGAAGGTGTTCAACGTCCCTTCCCTCTGCGGTGTTCTCCTCGCCTACCTCGGAACCACACCCACCTCCCTCGTCCCGTTTCCCTCGACCTCCGTCTCGCTGTCACGCTATTTCGACAACCAAGCCGCGTCTGTCGATGGTACCACCGGCAACTTCAACCAGATGGGCTCGACGTACGCAGCAGAATATCTCCCAAGTGGACCATGGACATTGAACGGCGTCACGGTCATTCTCGTCCTTCTCTCCCGTTCTGAGAAGACTGAATTTGTCCCTTAGTATGACCTCCCTGCAACTTGGGGCATGGGCGATGATAATGTCGTGTCCGAGGGACAGGTCGTAGAACTTCCCAGCGAGGCCCTTGTCCACGAACTTCACCTCCTTTACGCCGGGGATGGGCCCGATGGTCGGTCTGCATGCCTACCATGATACTTGGCTGACAAACGTTTCATGTCATCATCTCAGATCAATACGATCACATGTTTCACCTCAACTACGCCGATGACTCCGTCTTTGACTTTTTATGTAAGCCTACGATCCTACTGCCTCTGTCTATCGTCACTTGGACGTCCCATGGCAGGGACGGGAAAGAATTGGTATAGACATCCGACCATCAATTGGGGCGATATCCGAACGTGAGCCTTTGGTATATCTTGATCCCCATGTTGACCGCACGTCCGATCTAGCCCCTACCACTTTCTCGACCATGGTGCTGCGACGAGCTGGAACTCGTCGCACATTTTTCAAATCTCGGTCGCTGTGTCTTCGCGCGTCCCGTTGAAGAGCGTCACGCTCCCCTACACCGCCAACACTCGGAACCGACTCCACGTGTTTGCGATATCCATCACGCCGTCGGTCGTTCCTTCTGGTGAGCCGACGAGGCCAGAGCTCTCGATTCGCACGGTTCAGTTTAGCACGCGTTGGGAGGAAGTTGACGGACAGCGTGCTCAAGCGGTCGCGGTCACCCTCGCCAATCTCCTGCCAGGAAACCTCGCATCGTCCCCAGACGCGTCGATTCACTCAAAGTACGAGGTGGACGTGGTCGGTGAGGGTGTCAAGACGGTGAAGCCGGGTGTGCTGCACCGTCTTGTGCCCGCGGATCAGGCGCGCATCGATGTCCTCGTGTTGAATGACTACGGTGCTGGAAATGCGACGGTCCGGATCAGAGACGCTGATGGAAATATCGTCGCGACGTCGTCGGGATGGCCAATTACCCCACTTCGTCAGACTTGGACGGCGGACGAGAGTGTGCTGGCCACCCACGAGCCACCAACTTGGGTAGGTCGTCGTTTTGTTAGTGTCACTCGACCTTATTGAATACCTTTTTTTTTTTCTCAGTGGACCCAAGCGAAATATGGAATTTTGTGAGTAGGAAACGCGATGTTGCTGAGATCGAGATGCTGATGCCTAGTAGCTTCCACTGGGGTCCTTATAGCGTTCCAGCTTACGTAGGTTGTTTCGTTGATTCTCTACCAGTTTGTTGCTTACCCGACGTATAGGGTCCTCAGTGGCGTTATTCCGAGTGGTATGAGTAAGTGGCTAATAGACCACAGAGGTCACGTTCTTGACTTGACGCGGACAACGTCCAGCTGGCACCTACATAACCCACCGGATTCGAGCAATCCCACGTGGAACTACCATCTCCAAACCTATGGTCCGGTGAGGACTCGTGCATGGCTCAGAGGCATGACAATCATTGAACTACGGCTCAGGATGTGGTTTACGATGACTTCATCGACAACTTTACGGCCAGACACTGGAATGCAAGCGCTTGGCTAGACTTGGTCGACGAAGCTGGTGCGAAATACTTTGTCTTTGTCACGGTCTGTGGAGCCTGCATGTCGTGTTGCCCTGTTTGCATGCTGACGCACGACGCAGAAACATCACGATGGATACAGCTTGTTTGATACCAAGAACACGACACACCGGAGTAGTGTTCACCTTAACCCCCACCGTGACTTTCTCAAAGAACTGATGGAGACCGCGAAAGCTGAGAAACCGAATCTTCATCGTGGAACCTATTACTCCCTTCCAGAGTGGTAAGTCATCCTTTTCATAGTCCGGCAGCGACGAGTACCTGATGGATAAAGGTTCAATCCCTACTATGCACGATACGGACATGGAGCCTTCCCCGGGGGGCTCGCGCATGATGTATTCAACCATTCAAAAGTCGAACCGTACACTGGAATGCTGGAAATCTCTGACTATGTACAAGACTTGCTTTACCCTCACATGGTATCCCTTGCTGTGGATTATGGGACAGAGATTATGGTACGTTGGCTATCAGATGGGTGTTGTCACGCTAACGCTCGTCCAAGTGGTGCGACATTGGTGGTCCCAACAATACGATCGAGTTCGCTGCACAGTTTTATAACCATGCTAGTGAGAATGGGTACCAGGTTACTATGAATGACCGTTCGTCCTTTGAGTTGTCTTCCAAGGCTTGTGCCCTAACCGTAGATCGTGTAGGTTGCGCTGCGGTACCTGACTTTGATACGCCCGAATACGTTCAATCCGGATCCCTGTCGACTAGAAGATGGGAAAGGACCGAAGGCGTAGACCCGATGAGTTTCGGCATCAACAATGCCACCGATGCGAAAGACTACAAGAACGGTACGACCATCATCCAAACCCTAGTCGACGTCGTCAGCAAGAACGGAAACTAGTATGCCCACTTCCAAGTGCCCGTGCTCGCGTCTGGTCGCTCGCTCACCCGATCCCCAGCTTACTCAACGTTGGACCGACTGCGGAAGGCGACGTCATCGCGGCCATGGCAGAGAACCTCCTTGCCGCCGGCCGCTGGCTCAAGTACGCTGGTCGATGCCTTTATGCGACCGTATGTGTTTTGCGCCGTCCGTGATGAAACTTACGTTTTGAACCTCGACGACTGACAGGATTACTGGTACCAAGCGTCGCAGGACCCTTCGGGGTCGTACCGATTCCTGACCACGCCCGAGACGTTTTGTATCGTCGCGTTCAACAAGCCTGACAGCGGATCAGTGATCGTGGACGTGGGTGGGCCCGTGCTGCCCATTCAGGAGGGGGACACGGTGAGGCTGCTCGGGCCTGGGGTGGCAGGCGGACAGGGCCTGGAGTGGCGCATGGACGCGGGCGGGGTGTTGACGATTCAGGTGCCGCCGAGTCTGGTCGACGAGGTCGATTATGCGTGGGCCTTTGAGGTGTCGTATGGACGCTGAGTGACTGCTTTGATGTAACAATAGCGCTGTGCGTGTGCGTGTCTGTACAATGATGTGATATGATGTATTATTTATCTGCTCAGTGATGTGAAAGCTACTCTCTTGTTTACTTTACAGAGTGATGGGACCCATGATAGATTAGGCGGGAGGAGAGGGTTGCCTCCAGTAAGTCAACACGACGTCGGCCTACTCTTCAACGGGACGCGCGAGGGAATGGATACAGAGAGGGGGGAGATTTGAATTGATGCAGCTTTGACTGATCGAAATAGCTTGAGAGCGGGATCGGAGTCGAGAGAAATGGAACGAAAGAGGCAGACGTGGCACCAAGATATGTGAGCAGACTCAGCAGAGTTTCATGGAGCACCGTTGCTCGGGCTCGAGTGAGCATGTTTTTTAATACGGGCGAACGTTCTGTGAGAAACAAATTGACCTCGGTGTAGGTCTTCTGACCATGATTGGGATTGACGATGCGCTTGTAAAACGGAGAAGGGAAGGAGAGAGGTCGAGTCAGGTGAGTCAAGCCTTCGGAGGAGCCGACGGCCATTGTTTCGCCAGCACGCGCCAAACTTTGCGCGAGGCGGGCCGGCATAATGTTGGTAGGACAAGCAAACTGACGCCGCGAAGGACTTTAGTCAAGGGCTTAGAAGATGATTGAATTAGCGCTCGTATGCTGGTGATTCGAAACGTGATGGGAGTCACGAGGAAAACTCTGTTCTCATAAAGATTCCGAGTCCGATCAATTTCGGGTTTCTCGGGGACCAAATGGAGAAAAAAGCAGCCCACCATCGACAGGTTGATGACTGAAGTACTCCTGAAACCCGAGTCTTGCCCGAGTCCTCTCATTTCCCTTGCTGTCGGGAATTCGTCGTAGTCTCAGTCAGCACGTCATGACCAATGTGTCATCACCAGAAACGCTGACAGCTGTTTCAGGTACTTACTTGCCGACTGCCTATACACCGTAGGGATAGTATATAACGACTCAATTCAAACGATGGTCAGTCATACCAACTTGCATCTTCATCCATCGATATCATGACTCTCAAACTCCACGGCTTGTCCTTGTCCACTTGCACGCGCCTCGTCGCGTTGATCTGCGCAGAGAAGCAGATTCCCTTTGAGCTCGTCACCGTTGATCTCTTCAAGGGTGAACACAAGACACCCGAGTACGCCCAGTTCCAGCCTTTCGGTCAGATTCCTTACATCGTACGTCGGACTTGGTTGCGGTCTACGGCGGGAGACTGACGCTTTGATCACCAGGATGATGACGGATTCATTCTCTACGAGTCTCGTGCCATTTCCCGCTATTTGATCAAGAAGTATCCCAACCAAGGCACTCCCGGTCTTATTCCCACCGATTCCAAGGAAGAGGCCTTGTTCGAACAAGCGGCGTCTGTTGAAGTCGCCCACTTCAATTCCCATGCTGGCTCTCTCGTGTTCGAGAAGGTGTTCAAGGCGTATGTATATACACGCATATGTGCGCGCGTCGATCGCTGATCAATGTGTCACAGGCGGCGTGGTCTCCAAACGGACGAAGTACAGGCCGCCGAGCACCTCAAGAACCTCGAGGCCAAGCTCGATGTGTATAATACGATTCTCGGCAAGCAGAAGTACTTGGCTGGCAACGTACGTTTGATAATCATGCTGGCATCTTAATGTGGAGGTTGCTCACGAACTCGCAGAATGTGACTCTTGCTGACCTGCAGCACTTGCCTTACGGAAGTATGGTTTTTTCTGCGGGTCACGGAGAAGTGATTACGAGCAGGGCCAACGTAGCCAGGTAGGAGACTTGTGCCAGCCAGTCATCTGATCGATACTGACCTGATAATTCTAGGTGGTGGAATGATATCTCTAACAGGCCTGCTTGGCTAGCTGTCAAGGACGGGGCCAAGAGTACTGCTTAAATGATGCTGTATTGTACTGTTGGCAGTACTTTGTAAGTTTGTAAAAGGACCAACTGCTTGTCACAAACATGAGACCTTCGATGAAGACTTTTGCTCGCAGACATTTCCTACAGTCCAGGAGTAAGCCATAAGATCCCATGTCATTACGAGTAGACTCGGACCATCCGATTTTGATGGAGTCATCGCACGAAACGGTCACCCAATGGCACGCTTGCAATCCGAGGTGGACACGCGCCAACACTGTACGGCGAAGTGTCTGCA
>JBBPLG010000797.1:0-13420 GCA_038089695.1 Xanthoconium separans | reverse complement strand
CACCGAGACCTTCGTCAAGTTCTTAGAACAGTATATGGAAAGGTGTCGGTGTCGTTGCATGAAGGTGTTGGTGAAGGTGACGGCAACGCGGGCAAGATCTTTCGTTTATTTTCAGTTGTACCTGGGCATTCCTTATCAAACCGGAGAGGGCTACTTATTGCCTGGCAGTTCACTCGGTTTCCAGATGGGCCATTGCGGTATGGACGTCGCAGACCAATAATATATCATCCGTGCAATCGTTAGTAACTTTGAACTGGTACAAGTTAGGAGTCGTTGTTCCTTTTTTGGGTGTGAAAACCTTGTTCGTAGTCGACCACATCATCATGGACGTATCCGACCTGCTCGCGTCCCACACAGCACGACCGTAAGTCCAATCCATCATCCAACCCAACCCAACCCCCATCCTTGATCTCAAACTCCCCCAGCCCACCCACGACCATCGACAAAGACACACCGCTCGACGTCGACGCCGGTTTCCTCACCGTTACAGACCCCAACCCGATCGATCACGAAAGTTACACGTATGTCCTTTCTTCTTTATTTTCTGTGGAAGGGGGAGAGAGAGAGGGGAGAACGCATGCTCCCAATGATTGATATACGCTATACAGCGCCAACCTCGAAGACTACCTCCAATCGACCGCACGCGACGGCATCCAATCCCTCCTCGCCGCCCTCTACGCCCTCCCGACACATCCCTCCCCAGACGGCCCCCTCGCAGCGCTCCCCCCGCCCACGACCCCCCTCCCGCGCGCCAAACCCCTCCCGCGGCCCAAACCCCCCACCAAATGGGAGCAGTTCGCCGCCACCAAAGGCATCCAGAAAAAACGCCGCGAGAAAAAGATCTGGGACGAGGAGAAACAGGACTGGGTGGCGCGATGGGGACGGGAGGGGAAGAATAAGGAGGACGAGGGTGCGTGGATACACGAGGTCAAGGCTAATGCAGGTGCGCGCGTTTTTTTTTGGTCGTTCTTTGTGTTCACCTGGCGTTGATGCGCGCGCATATAGTGATCGACGACGATCCGGCACGACGAGCGACGTCGGCGCGGAAAGAACGTGTCGCTCAAAACGAGCGTCAGCGATTACAAAATATCGCCCGGGCACATACGCAAGCTGCCCAATCGCGCGCCGCACACGACGCCCGCACACAGCGCCATACCGACATTGATCGCACCCTCGCCTCGACACGCATCAGTACGGCCAGCATGGGCAAATTCGACAAGCAACTCGAGGGGGATAAAAAGATGCGCGGCATCAAACGCAAGGTGGGTACAACTCGAATCGGGAGCGGGTCAGGACCCTTAATGTGGCTATCTAGTTTGACCCGACAGAAGCGTCTGCGGAAAAAGAGAAACAGACGTCGCTTGCGCTCTTGTCGAAATTGGAAGGCGAGACCAAGCGAGCCCGAAAAGATAAGGGGGGCGATGATGTAGTCAATGTCCGGAAAGCGATAAGGGCAGTCAGTAAAGGCAAAGGTGGTGTCGCTTTGGGCCGAGAAACAGCACCAGCTGGTAAGTCCAAAGGTAAACGAGGCAAACGATGATGGGGAAAAAAAAAGTCCATATGTATTCGATACCAATGTTAGAGTACACATCACATACAACAACATGGTACGAGGATCAGGATCAGCGATTCAGCCCTACTTTTCAGCAGGCAGTCTCTCCAACTTAGCCTTGCCATCCTTGAGCCATTCCTCCTTGACAAGCTTATCCCTATCGCCATAGTACAACTTGTACACCAACTTGATCGTCCCCTCGCTGACCCCTGCCACTTCGCTGATCTGCCGTGCAGGCCGGTCTTCGCCCAACAACAAACACGTAAAGTAGATCGCACCCCCCGCAATAGACACCGGGCTCCTCCCATCCGCAATCCCATGCTCGCGCGCAGCCACGATAATCTCGGCACAAATCGACTGCGTGCTCACTGGCAACGCCAGATAATTGCAATACCGCACGAGCAGCTTCTCCGGCCCCGTCGACGGATTGCTCGCACTGTTCCCCTGCGCCGTCGCCCCAGGCGAGAGATTGAACGCCTGCTCGAGCACCTTGTAGCACTGCCCGAGCGTCTTCTTCGACACGTGCGTCAGGTTGCAAATCTCGCGAAACGTCCTCGGCACGCGCGCTTGCCGACAGGCGATGAAGATGCATGCGGCGATGACAGCCTCGAGGGGCTTGCCGCGCAGTAGCTTTTCCTCGTCCGAGCGCTTGTAGAGCTGCTTGGCGATGTCGCTGATGGTTTTGGGGAGGGAGAACTGGTCGCACCAGCTGCCAATGTCGCGGAACGCGGTGAGGAGGTTGCGTTCCGACCGGGAATTTTGCGAGCGCGAGGCGGCACGCTGCAACTCGCGGGCAGCACCTGACCCACCGTCCCGGAAGCCGATAACGGTATCGAGCTGTTCCATGCCCTCCAACAGAGGATCCGACGCAGCACCAACACGAGAAGGGTCGTCTCCTTCGTCATTGGCAAACGTCTATATAGAAACACAAACGTCGCATGCAGCGTCGCAAAACAGACAGGCAAAAAAAAAGCAGGAAAAAGACACTTACCCTCCACTCGCTCCTGGTGTCCACAATACGGTCACCCAGCACGAGACCGCAGCCCCCACACACAAGATCCCCACTGCCAAACTCCTCGACGATGTTGGGGTTGGGGTCTCTACAGTCCGGACAGATAAGACGTATGGCCAAATCTGGGCCGTAGGTGGGCTGATGGACTTTTTGTGCAGTCGCAGCGAGAGGGAATGGTTGTGAAAATGCCATGGTGGCAAAAGCGGGTTGTGTGAGGGGCTTTGGAGCGAGTGCAAGCACAAATGGGCGGAACTTGACCGCTCAAAATTTAACGAATGTGAGTTCTGGTCTCGACTGCTATCAAAGATATGATGGCAGGTTTCGTTTTCAGGAATGTAATTGTGAAGAGGTCGACTACCACACGGGATGGTGGTGGTTGAGAGTAAAGGAGAGTCCTGTCATTCATCGTGTGGTCCATGCTCTCAAATGGGTCATGATGACTAATCAATGTAAACAGTATCACAGCCACACTACTACGAGCTTATTTTACATAACCAGCTTTGTCATCAGCGAGCGAGTATTATCAGATCATCCTCCATGTCTTCATAACAATCATACATAACGAGTTGGACTCGACGCTCCTCGCGGGTGGCGAGCGCATCCCGTAGAGATTGCAAATCGGGACCGAGCGTATCCTCATTGAACCACATGGGAAACATGAGGTCATGTAACTCCAACACTTCCAACGCTGGAGCGAACATCTGACCAGCATGGTTCTCCGCGTGGGGTTCGACGACGAGTATCGAAGCGAGATTGGGCATTTGTCCTCCACTCAGCTTGATGTAACGTAGCTCTTGAAGATGTCCAAAGGCACGCTTCCAAAAGTCCGACGAGTCTGGAGAATCGATGACGTGGACATTTTGAAGGTGCGTCAAGGGTAAAAAGTGGCAGATGTCGCTTATGATGTTGTGTTCTATGTCGCTCTGTGAACTGGGCAAGGAGATCTGAAGGGGAGCATTGCAATCCCAACCCAAGTGTTCATAGGGTGGATGGTCGAAATCATGACCACGCTCGGATGCACTACATGTGAGTCTTCGTCTTTCCATAGTAAATTCGACGACCAAAGAACGAATTGCAGGGATGAACGGTTCCCGATCTGCGGACACGATACTAGTGTATTTTTGCGCAAGGATCGAGTTGAACAAGGCATAATCTTCATGGCAAAATTGCACATCGGAGCCAGAGGCTAACCGGACTTCTGTCTTCAACGGAAAATCCAAGCTAGACAGCAATGCAGTAACCGTTGTAATGTGCCCGCTGATCAAAAGTTGAGAGAGATGGGGTAGTCTGATCTTCCGAGAGGCATTGAACGCGGTACTAGAGATGAACTCGCGGCAATGAAGAAAGATGTTATCAAGACATAGATGGGTGAGGTTATCCATGTAACCCAGCGTAGATAGGAAATCCTTCATATCCTCCTGGAATGGAGCACCATGTAGACGGAGAGTTCTCAGACCGCGTGTGTTCAACAAGGAAAACGGCACTCGGATATTCTCAAGCTCCAGGGTACGGAGTGACGGAGTGTCTCCATCAAATAGTACGAGGGAGGAAGACGTAGCATAAGGCGTTGAGATTTTCAAGTTTTGTAAACGGGGGGCGCGCGAGGAAAGCATGGCAAGAACTTCATCTGTGTAGCCGGACCGGAAGCTAAGTTGGAGTTCTTCAATACGTGCTACGTGGACCATCGTTTTCTTGATCGTGTTCTGAAACCACAAGGCATCCGGTGGGTCTAGCATGTTATTTCGTACCTTCAGCGATGCTTGCTTTGATCTCTCAAGGAACGCTCCTGTCCAGCGCGGTGTCATTGTGGGCAGGTATGTCCAAAGCGTTGCGCAGTTCAGAGCTATATCGCGCCAGCGACGGCAAACGTAGGAAACATTGAACCAACTAGGGAGGACGCGACAGTACTGGTGTTCGTCGTGATAGTAGAAGACACGAGCGCAATGGATAAAAATGTCGGCCAGAGTCTCGTTTGGGAGGCGCGAAACGAAGGAAAAGGAGTTCTTTTGGATGTAGGGCCACGACAACGCCAACTTTTGCCTAACAACGTCTTCTTCGACGAGGGCTAGAGCCATAGTATCCATGTCGTATTTAATGGTACTCGAGGTTTGTTCGAACAAGAGCACGACAGCTGGAATTGAGATCAGAGGATTCATACCACGATGAGTGATAGTAACTCACAGTATGGGGCAAGAGACCAGGTGGTTAGGGGTTAAGGGTGTTTTATTGTGAGAATCCACTCGGCTTCTTCATCTACAGCTCGGAAGGATGTATTTGCAAGACAGACATTATAGCTACGCAAGAAAAAATCATGGACAGGAAGAACAAATGCATGGGGGGTGACTATCAACAGTATGTATGCATGGATGTAAGCGCGGATGCCAAGTCTGTACCAACGTGAAAAAAAAAATGTCACAGTACCAAAATCATCATCATCAGAAGCAAGTGGAGGGAGCGATGGCCCGGGATAGCGGTGTATGTACATAACCCCAACACTAAATGAACCAAAAAAGGATAGGTCAGAAAGCAAACAAGAAATCAGCAGGCAAGCCAATCTACAAGCCGCCACAACAAACGTCCGTCAGTAATAGACTGCCTGAGATGCGTGCGAATCAGCCTGATACACCTCATACCGTGGCATCTGGGACATGTCATAGTATTGAGAGTATCCGTATTGATCCGGGTAATAGTATGGATGCGGGTACGTGTAGTTGTACGCGGCAGGATCCATGTGTTGCTCCGGCGTGGCGCGAGCGTCACCCTGCACCACCTCCGAAGCGTTGTAGTGCTCTGTCTGATGCGCAGATTGCGCTTCGTTGGCAGGGCTCGAAGATCGCGAGGGTTCAAACGTTGCAGCGCTTGTCCTCAGGCTAGACGGTCGCCGCTGCGACTTGGTCGTCTTTCCCTCGAGTTGTGTCGAAGGTGCCCGGATCTCAACACGAGAACTTTGTCGAGGGAACGCAAAGATAGGGTTGCCAGTCGCCGGATCAATGAATCCGTTCAAAGGCGGGGTATGTGGTGCAGATAGAAAGTCGGGAGATCCAGTGGAATGGTGGTGCATGTGTCCAGGCACGTATGAAACGCCTGGCGGCGTCATCATGCCGTGGGCTAAAGGGCGTGGTGTATAGATAGGCGCAGAAAGATACACAGGGCGCCCGGTCGCCACTTCGTACGCCATGCCGTGTTGACTGATCGCAATGCCAGGTGGCAGAGGTGAGCCGTAACCGTATGGCGAGGTGTACGGTGGTGAAGATTGCGGAGGGGTGAAAACGGTCTGGAGGGGTGGCGGGGCAGGTGGAAGGGTACGCCGGGCGCCAGGAACCTCCTGTGCGTCAGGCGCATGGGGAGTATCCGCCTTCAACAGTGTTGGGGCCGCAGCATCTTGGTGTCCGTGGAGTACACCATCAATAACAGCCGAAGCAGATTGGGCAGATGGCTCCTGTGCTGGCAACGGAGCAAGGATAGGCAAGGAAACCAACGGCTCTGTCGGCTGCTGGGAGGAACCAAAGGCTGGTGGTACTTCCGAGGTTTCAACCGTTGCAGAGGTAGATGGGAGTTTGATGTCGACTATTGGTGCACGGGGAGGAACAAGGTCGGGTCTCACGGTGAAGGCGTCCTCGAGATGAGGTTCCTCGGCTGTGGCCACGGAGACGGGCCCCAGTTGTGCCATCTTCTCCTTGGCAATCCACTTTGGCAAGCGAACGACGAAATTTTTCTCACCATCCTCTGAAGCCAAAGGCTCCGAAGAAGGTAGAGGTTTCGGGCGCTGAGCAGAACGGGATGACCCACGGACAATCTGGGCCCCTACGTTTGGAAGCTTCACTCGATAAGTTGGAGAACTGCCAGAGCGGGGTTTGGGCCCACTCTCGTGGAAAAGGGATGTTTCGAGCTGCTTCGTCCAGGGATATTCGGGCTTCATAGCGTACCAAATTTTCCCCGGCAGAGAGGCAGTGGCGGCGGTCGATCTCGAAGATGGAGAATGGACACCTCCACCTCGGAACGCCACACCTCTCCCCCGTCCAATAAACCCACCTCTCCCACGCAAAGGGGCAAAGCCTCGAGTAGGTCTCGCTGGAAGTGGTTGCTGTGCCTCGCGCGTCTTTTCATCTCGTTTCTTCATCTCCTCGAAGCCGTCGTGTGTCCAGGGCTGCTCAACAGGCGGCCGCTCAATTGGCGGTTTCTCTTGTGTAGCCAGGCCATCTTCTGATCGTGTGACATGTAGAGCCGGAGCCCAGCCGCCGAAACCCCCACCTCTCCCTCTCCCACGAGTGAACCCAAATGGACCTCTCCCGCGTCCGCGACCCTGCCATCGACCTCTCCACCATCCGCTGAGACTCCTCAAGTCTTTGTCCAGAAGACGATCGTCGTGGCCCCAGAATTCACCGACGGTGGGAACATATGATGGATCGGACTCGAGCCGTTGCTGATAAGCTTGACGAGCGGACTGGCCATGGGAACGTCCAAAGCCAGCATGAGACGATTGTCTCGACGTGGAAGCAACGGGCTGATCAGACGCAGACTCGGGTTGGATGTCATCTAGTGGATCAGACGGAGGTGGAGAGCGCGCAGCAGGACGGTCAACCGTAGGCGCTGAGGCGGCACGTTTGACTGGTGGGCGCTTTGACGGTTTGGCAGGTTTACGTTGGGGAGTGGGTTTAGACCGCTGGTCAATGGGTGGACCGGTAAAATCTGCAAACTCGATGACGGGGAGTTCAGCGGGACCGTGGGCATTCTCCTCAGCAACCATCTCGGACCAATTGCCGGCCTCGCTGAAAAATGGCGCGCGGGGACCGTCCACGCCTTGGGACGGTTTGGAGGCAGACCCGTTGAGTAAAGGGACATCAGCAGAGCTTTGGGTGGTGTTTGGGGTGAGTATGCGAGAGTGAGTGGCAGATAGGATTTCTTCGGAGACGGGTTCGGTGTCGGAATCGGTGGACGAATCGTCGGAGGAATGGTCGTCATCGGACTCGGAGTCGGTCCCGACCTCTCGTATAAACTCCTCGTCGCTTCCAAGATCGTTCCTACCCCTGCCCCTGCGTCTGACGGTGCGGGTTTTCCTGGGTGGGTGTGATGTCGTCTGCCCACCACGGGAGGTGGAAGGGTGAGAAGGAGCAGCAGGCATTGCAAGACCTAGACAAGAAGCGAATATGAGCGACAGGGGAGACGAAGGGCGTGAATGAGTGGTACCTGAGTATTAGAATGATATGAGTAGTCCGGACTGAAATCTGTGAGTCAGATCAAGAGGGGGAAAAAAGCGACGGTGAAAAATCGTGAAAAATGTAGGTTAATATAGTGAATGCGATCTCGTGTGAGGATAAGTCAATGTTATCAAGTAAACGGGATTTGAGTGTCGTCGTAGCACAACTCAGAAGGTCAGCGAGGCAGCGTGGAAGGAACGACAAGAGCTGCGGACTTTGCCGTGAGACGAACGCGGCACCGGATGTGGCTGTGTAATCAACTTGGTCATGGACAGTCATTCTCATTATCAAGCCGCCCTTTCGACGGGAAGGTCGTATCACTACATCGATCAGCGTCCGGAACACAATGCAAACAGTACTACTTTGCTTTGCATCCACGGGTTTCCAGATCTATCGTCTGGGTGGCGAAATCAGATAGCCCCTTGGGTCGCACAAGGGTACAGAGTCGTAGCGCCGGACATGCTGGGCTATGGGAAAACCGACATGCCCTTGGAAACCTCCGCCTACACCACCAAGCATCTTTGCAATGACCTCGCAGCGCTTCTCGACCACCTGGGCGTCGAAAAAGCGGTCAGTACTCTGTCTTCTTTGTCAAATACCCTCACTGGTATTCAGGTTGTCATTGGCCACGATTGGGGCTCTTTTATAGCCGGTAGGTTCGCGCTATGGCACCCTCGCAGATTGACCGCACTCGTCATGTACGCTTTTCACTGAAATAGTGTGAATGTTGATTGACGCGCCGACGTAGTCTGTCTACACCATATTTCCCGCCGTCACCGCTGTACGTGTCGGTGGAACAGTTGGCACAGTTTTATCCATATTTTGGATACCAAGTTTACTTTGCTTCCGAACGATCTGTTCCCGATATCGAGGCTCACGTGAGCACGAATCATTGTGGCTTGTTCGCCGTATGACCCTCACACCACTTCAAGTTGCCTGCATTCTTTCGAAGGGTATTCTCTCAGACAACCAGCTTGTTACGCTTGGAAGAAATTCAGGAACGCCTCCTCAGTGAAGTTGAACCCACCGACTGTATTTTGAGTGACAAAGTGATTTCTGTCTCTATTCCAAACAGGTCCTTTGTGACATTTGATCCAGGACCTCGAGTATCATGTCTCTCATTTTAAAAGAGGCATGATTGGTCCGCTATCTTATTACCGCACCAACAAGGATCGGTTCGATGAAGAAAAAGGTAGACAGCTTCGTTCACACTGTCCGATGGACCTGACCCGTCTCCCAGAGGCAGCACTGCCTTCCAAGCTTCCCGCCGATCTCCCTGTCCTCTTCATGTATGGAACCAAGGATAGAACTTGCCCACCATTTGGCGTTGAAAACATCCATAACTACATCGATCGGCTCAAAGTGGTGCCGATTGCTGATGTTGGTCACTGGGTCATGATACAGGCAGCGCAGACAGTGACCAACGAGATCCTGCAATGGCTCGGGTCTGTTCTGGGTTCTACACCATCCGCACATATCTGAAAAGAAAGATGGAAAGAAGACGCGTGTACGATGAGAAAGGCGTGTTTACCGTGACTCGTGTACTTTTTACAATACGTCGTGACAGGATTCTTTGGATTCGGAAGCACGAGTGCCTATAGTTTTCGGACCCCTCCATTCAGATTTCCCGCCCGTTTCTGCTTCTCGCCACCCCGAAATATTTATGCTGAGGATAATCACATTGATCTGACCTTCATCTCCGTCCCCTTGCATGAGCACAGAAGACCACCCGTTTCGTCTACCGCAGATCCATTAAACACCCCATTTTATCAGTCACAATCACACCTTCTGATCCATTCCCCATCAACCGTTCGTGCCGTCAAGTTCTGACACCGATCAGCTCTGACTCAGCGAATCATCATCGATCTGTCCGCATGGATGCGCGCTTGGAGCACGGCTCCAACCAACAAAAGTCAAATGAACCCCTTTGTTTTTGGAAACCCTGACTGACGAATTGAATTAGATCCCTTGCCCACTCCACCACAAGGCCATGGATCGATCGAGCCACCCGTTCGGACATGAATGGGTTCCAGGGTATGAGCAAACGAGCGCCGACGATAACACAATGCGCACCGCACGACACGCCTCGCGGTTTCCAGTGCCAAGGCGCGGCACTCCACTCTCCACGCACATCTTAAATCCCCCCCTTACCCCATCGCCTCGCCTCCACCCCCGCTCATCGCACACACATCTTGCATTCCCCCTTTTGCACATCTCTGACAACGACACATCATGGGAGGCTGGATATCCAGCCTATTCGGTGGCCGCCCCGAAGGCGAAAACCCCACCCTCGCAGACATCCAAGCCCGCCAAGCAGCCGAACAAGCCCAGCAACGCGCCGAAAAATCCGCTCAGGATGCCCAAAACCTCGCAAAGTCGATCAAGGAACAAGCCGACAAAGATCGCGCACAGGCTAAAGCGCGCCAGGCGGAGGCGGACAGTGCTGCTGCAAATGCGGCGGCGGAGGCGCAGCGGATGAAGGGGCAGATGGAAGAGGCGGCGAGGGGAGCGCGGCGTGCGGAGGAGCTTGCACAGGAGGCGACGAGGGTGGCCAAGGAGGAGGGTGAGAAGCTGGCAAGGGAAGCAAAGGAGGAGCGGGAGCGGTCTCAGAAGATGCTTCAGGATGCGGAGAAAGCGATGCGGGCTGTGAAGGAGGAGGCTGAGAGGGCGCAAAGGGTTGCGGACCAACAGCGTCGCGAGGCCGAGGCTGGAAAAGCTCTGGCAGAAGAAGTGGCCCGCGCCGCAGCAGAGGAGACCAAGAAAGCCACAGAGGCAAGGGAAGAGGCAGAAAGGCGCTTGAAGGAGGGCATTCAGCCAGTCGTGACGCCATCTCCCGAAGAAGTCGCAGCGACCAAACGGCGCATCCAGTACAGGGAGGACTGTTTTCACTTCGCCATTGCCGGTATCTCTGGGAGTGGCAAATCCTCCCTTGTGAATTCGTTTCGTGGTTTACGCAGCCGCGACGCGGGTGCTGCAGCCGTAGGCGTCACAGAGACGACGTTACAGATGACTAGATACCCCGACGTCAATCCCGAGAACCCCTACGTCTGGTACGACATCCCTGGCGCGGGTACCTTCAAGTGCCACGACTGGCAGTATTTCAACAACCAAGGACTCTACGTCTTTGATTGCATCGTCGTCCTCTTCGATAACCGGTTCACCATGACCGACATCGCTATCCTCGTGAACGCGAGACGATTCAACATACCCACCTATATCGTCCGTTCCAAAGCCGATCAACACATCCGTAATGTCATGATGGACATGGGATACGATAGCGAGGGAGACGACGAGGAAGACGTGCAGCGTCGTGACAAGCTGCGCAAAGCCGCGCGTAAGCAGTTCATCGACATGACAAGGAAGAACGTCAAGGCCAACTTGGAGGACGCCAACCTTCCGGACCAGCGGGTCTATATCGTCTCCAACACTACGCTGCTGAATCTCGTACTGAACAAGGTGCCGAAGAAGACGATCGATGAGGTACAGTTCCTCAACGACTTGATCAACGAAGCGCACACGAGACGCAGGGCGGCTCGAAGTCATTGAGGCGGAGGGATGAGTCTTTTTCTCTCGGCATAGTTCTTGTCCTCGAGATGTGCTACGGTTGTTTTCTTGTGTCGGATGGGGCTTGTAGCCATGAGAACTTGCGTGCGAAACTTCGTAGCTCACTATCATGTACCCTTGCTATCTACTAATTCTAACTCGGATACCTAGGACTACTCCCTGCGATCGATCAATCGTAAACCCCAGTTATATGAATGCTCACTGATTTGGATCAGGCCGACCAACTACTACAAGCCCACTGTGCTCCAACACGTTAGAAGCAGTCAAATCGCCTCACGGGGGTCGACCTTAAACGAAACGAAAAAGGCTAGTAGGACCCTAGAGTTTCTCGCAGATCGAGATCAATGACCGTCCCGGGGTTCTTCAAGTTGGGAGGTGTCTTCTTACCGTTTTCGCGTCCAGCCCATTCGGCGCGATGGTAAGGTGCGAGGGAACCGAAGTACGAAGTTCACCCATTTCAATGGTGGAATCATCCATCAAGTTGTGCATTAGAATGAGGATGAGCGTCGAGTTGTCGCGATTTTGCTGCACTGAGCGCAGCATAAAAGAGTCGAAAAGTTGACAGTCGTATGACGGCAACTTGAACTCATAGCACACTGGCAGCAGAGTCAAAATGACTATGTCGTTGTAGCGTAGTCAAACAACTTCGAGGTTGGATTCATTCCAGTTCAACAACTTTTCGCCCCGCTTCGCGCTTCGACGATATCGATACTTCCCCCTTCCCACCATGCAGTCAAGTTGAGAGCCCACTGACGAGTATCAGATATAGTTTCAACGCATTCAGTCATAGTGAGTCGACCTCGAGGCACTTTGCGAGTGGCGAGTGCGTCCAAGAGAGTTTGTACGTCGATCCCTCCAAGCGAATCTGAATCTTGATCCGCTTCCTGCTGCTTGACGAACATAATGTAAGCAAGTTCCAAGTCCTCCAAGTGCTCCGCATATATCCTATCCGCGCGGCTGGGATGAGAAAGGGAGAGCATGGGAACGAGGTCCGGCATATAGCCATCGCTGAGTTTGAGGTAGCGCAAGATTGGAAGGTGCCCCAAGAGCGCTCTCCAAAACTCCGAGGATAACGGGGGACTGTTGATGTAGAAATTCTGAATATTTGTCAAAGACATCGAGCAACATACGTTGTTGATGTCGTTCGACATTGGTATGCTAAAATAAAGATCGGAGTGGCGAGGAAGGTTGGAAATCGTGGTGAATCGGTCAGCGAGAGTGTCGTGACGTTCCGATGTGCTGAATGCAATTCTTGAACCTGGTTCAAATTCGTTGATGATAATGATCAGTGTACGAATGGTCAGGCTCAATAGCCCTTGATCTTTGATCATACTCAGCCGTTGTGCAAAGGCTGAACACATTGGAGTATAACAATCGTCGGGGAGTTGGGCTTCGACATCGTAAGATAGCCTCAGTTCTGTTGTCGACGGGACGCTTACGCTAGACAGCAACGCGATGACCGTAGATAATGGAGCATGAGCATTAAGGAAGGCAAGGTGGGGTAAACTGATCTTCTGGAAGGTCTCGAGCGCCGTATTGAACGAATTCCATGGCACTGGACAACATGAGAAATCGAGTGTACGGAGGGTCGGAGTGTCTCCACTGAACGACGGGTGTATGGGCATAATTGAAGGCAAATGAGCCAATGATATTTGCAGAGTTCGGATACGAGGGGCGCAGCATGAGCAAAGTTTGGCAATGTACTGAACGCAAATGTCATGGTACCAGAGTGGGAAGTGAAGGCCGAGCTCTTCGATGCGTCATACGTGGTTCGTCAATTCTGCCAAAAAGCGCGTTGTCCAGTGGTCAGGCTCGTGATACGTGACGCGTGGCTTCAATGATGCCTTTTTCGACCTGGCTAGTAACTCCTCCGACCAGCGTGGTGACGTGATAAAAAGGTAGGACCAAAGAGTGGGGCAATTGAGGGCGATATGGCGCCAACGACGGCTAACATACGAAATGTTGACCCAACTAGGTGGTGTCCGAGTGGGAGAACCACGGGCCTCAATGTGATAATTGTTGGCATAAAGTATGAAGATGGCTTCAATGGTCTCGGAAGGAAGGCGGTAAACGAAGGACAAGCACACCTTCCTT
>JBBPLG010000796.1:0-13427 GCA_038089695.1 Xanthoconium separans | reverse complement strand
GGACATGGAACTTGGCGCGGCGGAAAAGAGTGCGAGGGGGGATTGGTGTGAAGAGGGACGACGGGATTTACGGAACAGAACTGCATCCGATCAGAAAGCCTGGTAAAAGGATAAGAACAAGCAACAAACTCACCTTGTGCAAAGACCGTCAAACATTGAGAACGGTCCTGGAGCGAACAAATCAAAGTCGCGGTGGCATCGAAGTCCGTCCGACGAGAATAAGAGGGAAACATGTGTGGTCCAGAGATCTGCCCTTCACGGTACATACTTCTTGTCAAAGCGGCGGTACGACAACCGTCGACCTCCGTCGACACATCAATATTTGAGGTATTGAAGATCATGGAATGTGGTTTCATGGCCTTACATGCTGGGTGTTGCCGCTGTGGTATGTGGTTGTTAGCAAGGTGAGTGCCCATGACTGTGATCATCGGATGGGCTAGCCGCCTGGTTCACGCCAGCAAGTCGGACCGTAGGCAGTGCAAGTTGGTCAGATAGGCAGTGGATCAGAGTGAGTCAGCGCTAGCGGATGCGTCTTCTCCGTAAAGGGTTGTTTTCACAAGTACTGAGGTACTGATAGTCGAGGCGACGCCATGGGCATCTGCGTGCGAGGCTGCTTTCTAAAGATCTAATGAATGAACTTGGTGTCACGAACGACAGTCCATGGAAAGCCTAACAGGCTGATTGCGTGTGCGTGATGCACGCGTGCAAAAATTTGATTACGGGGGGGCTGGCTTACCTGGCGGACGCGCCACCTTTCCCTGGGTCTGACTTCGGCAGACACCAGTTGGCTTTCGAGTCGCGGGTTCGAATCCCGCATAAACCGCTAGGGGGTTTTAGTGGGTAGTGGCAGCGCCGCCGAGTCCCACAGTACTCCGTGAATCCTTGATGACAAAGGCTCGTCACGTGATGTCTCCGTAAATGGATTTCCTCCTGAGTTTAAGGCGTGTCAACGCTTCTGGACTGTGGTGTAGCCTTTAGCCTTGATTGGTATCAAATTGTCTTTGGTGGCAATGACCACCGCGCCTTGTGCCGTGCATTGTGGGACTAGCTCTGTCGATTGCCTTTTGCCGTGGTGCCGCTCAAAAAAAAAAAGATTACATAAGTCGTTCACCTTCTTGTCTCGCGCACTATGGCTAGAACCCGATGACCAACACAGCTATAGATCCGACACTTTCGCCCCAGAGACCACAAGTGAACCATCTGGAACATGCTTTGAAGTGCACACCACAGTCCAGAGGTTCAGCGACAATCAGCGAGCATATTAGCACCATCGGGGTACAGTAAGCACCACCTTTTGTTTACTTTCCCTCCTCACAATGTCCTGCTTTTAGTGTATCCGATATTCGCCCATGGATAACGAAAGACGTCGAGAACTCTCAAAAGTGTTCCTTTGACAATTTGCTCAAGGATTTCCTCGCGAATTCCAGTGACGAGTCGCAAGACTCAACGCGCTTGTTCGAGGAGTGTCTGGAGAAGGTCCTTCCCATCTGCAACGGGGAAGTACAGGCCAACAACAAAAGCGACATCAAACTAAATTCGTGCAAGGTCAAGGAAAACCTTGTGGCATAGTACGTCTCAATGACTTGATTTAGTTATCAATTCTGATGATCATGTAGCTCAAAAACGCATGGCAAGCGCGAAAACGAATTATACCCTCTCTTCGTGACAGCAGCAAACGTAGCGCTCCTGTACCTTCGAGATCTCAAGATTGATGGCCTTCGGCCTGCCAAGGATGATGACTCTTCAATCTGCTTCCATGTCCACGACCCATTAACGCTGACGCAATCCCACCAAGGCCAACTTTCGGAACGCAAGCCAGACGTCGTCATTGTATCCCGGTCTGATGCATACAACGCCAATGCCTCGGAAGGGCAGATTCTTTTTTGGCAGGATATGCTACTCACAGTTCTCACAAAGGCTCCGGAAAAATCCCTTGATTGGCGTAACGTCCGCACTTTTGTGGAGTTCAAAAGAACGACGAAGAAGATGGCAGTTCCTCCGGATCGATACACTGTGACAGCGATTACGCCGCCCCGGCAACACGAGTATCTTGGCGCGGATGATTTGAATGATGAGATAGACCCGGATGTGCTACGTGCCCGATTGCCCCTCTCCGAATCTGGTGAGTACATCTCCAGTATGTCCACTCTGCGGCGCTCATTTTCTGTTATAGTCAGACGGTCTACTCGTCAACTGGAGAAGGCTGCAGCTACCATTTCAGACAGTCGGAAAAGAACTTCTGAACATCTCGGTCCCGCTGAATTCCAATCAAAACGCCAAAAGTCTGAGCCTACAAAGAGTCATCCCGCTATTGTCCAGGCCGGCTATTATGCGGCAGAAATGTTTGCCGCCTACGCTGCCCGCCAACATGTAGTTGGTCTTGTTATCGTGGGTGAGTGTTGTCACCTGCCATGACAGTGTGTTCGCTTACCGACGTTGCGATAGGTGACGTCCTTTACGTCTGGTGGTATGACCGACAGGGCACTATTCAATGTTCGGGGCTTAATTTCATCGAGGATCTTCCTCGGTTACTGGTTCTCCTTCTCGCAATGCAACGTTTCGAAGCAAAACACTGGGGCCTGAATCCACATGTGGACCCTAAATTTGGTCTTAGGCCGCTACGATCTCAGGAGACGACCCTGCGCGGCAATGAGGGCAAGGAGATCCAAGTTATCTTTGAGCTGTCGGATAGCACTCGGGTCACACACTTTGGTTTAAATGGCCGGGCAACCAATTTGTTACCTGTAGAGTGCAAGGATCTTTCCGAGGACTCTGATCTTGTCTCCAAGATCTTCTGGATGGAGGTTTTGCGCATGAGCGAGCCCGAGATCTTGAAGAAAGTGCGTGAGATCGCAGAAACTGATCCTGACGTGAAGGGCCACGTTCCGGAGATGTTGTGGTTCAAGAAGTTCGATGATACCTCCACTGGGCGGATTCGGGAACGCCTCGGCCTGAAGACTGAAGGAGCTCGCGTTCTGTGTATGATCATTTTTCGAAAGTTGAAACCGATCACTGAACTCTGTGGGGACCAATTCTTGAATGCATGGTGGGCGACGGTAAAATGTGAGTCCTGTTTGTTGCTAGATTTGGACCAGCTTGTTCACTTTTGTATTCGAGGTCACCGCGCCCTCTGGAAGGGCGGAGTTTATCACCGGGACGTTAGCCCGTCAAATCTGATGTACCGATTAGACAAGCAGAAGCAGATTGTCGCTGTCCTCAACGATTTTGACTTGGCGTCGACCCAGGCGATTGCTGTCGGAACCCAACGCACTGGCACGGTCCCGTTCATGGCAGTGGAACTCCTTGACGAAATAGCGCTTCAGGGTGATGTCGCACATCTGTATGAACACGACGCGGAATCGTTCATTTGGACCCTGATCTGGATCACCCTCCGGTACACGAATGGCAAGTTGAAGAGTGACCGTGACCGCCCGCTCGACACATGGTTGACAGTAGATGCCACTGGGTGCGCGAAGGAGAAGGATCACTTCCTGAACAATTCAAAGATGCGGAACAGGCTGCAAGCTGGTGCAGGCCATGAGCAGAATTGGGAGTTGGCCCGAGACTGCATCATGGCATTAAGGGTGAGAGGGATTGCTAAGGACGAGTTAGAGACTGCACAACAGAAACCAGACCCAGATAACGATGGCTCGGACACAGCATTTAACACACTCCTGAAGGACCCAACAAGCCGTTACTTGCCAGTGCAGTAATACCGATGCTAGTGTAACGCTTTGGATCTACTAGCTGTAGTTTGTTTACTTGTCCCTCTTCGTGTTGCTACTACTAGAACAGTGCAAGTGACAATCCTACCAAAGTATTTCGCATCAGGTACAGTCTGATCCGCGACGGACATTACACTCCAACGCATCAAGGACCCACAATCAACATACCGCAGCATTTGGCCCAAGCGAGAAGATGAGGGTGACAGCTTTCCAACAAGCCGTCACTGATGGACGATCTCACGCGGAACTATCCAGTTAACGCTACTATTCACAAGTATACGAATATAGCATCCGCTGGTAATCAGAGTGTTGGCCCAGGCTGCTGGTCCTCCGGCTGTATAACGAAAGAGAGCGACCAGAAAGTGATTGTCCTGGATGTCGACTGATACAACAAATTTAGTAACCTCATCCGCAGCATCCTCACGCAAGACCCACGGACCACCTTGTGCCTCAGAGGATCCATCGTACCTCGACCTTGCGTTCTGCCCAATTCTCTTGTAGGCCAGGGGTTGCCACAGGAACACGGATGCTGGCGAGCGATGCGACGAGAAGGCCAAGAAGCCTCGTACACCTCAGGACGGTGACAACATTCGCAAGGACCTTTCCTACCCCGTCGTCGGGTATACCGGTCGCTCTCACCCCCTGGGTTTTCCCGATACGAGACAAGATAATGATTTTATTGAGTTTTGAAGTGGCATTCTTCTTGTTGATGACCATGCAATCGAGGAGGCCGTCGTTGGTCATTGCTGGAGCAGAGGCGGTGAGGGCTTGGGCTTGTGCCTCAGACGGGCCCTCTGAGGGAAAACCATCTCACCATCAAAACTCGCCACACAAGACCTGCTGCAACCTACCTCGCTGGCGTGGATCCCAGTATAGGCCGAGTCTTCATCCCAGGCGTCCTCTAAAACCATGATTCAGTGCATCCATCAAGCCAAAAAAAAAGGGCATAGAGTTATCGTCATCCTCGCCCTCCAAGTTCAAATATCGCATCATCGTCCACCTCGTCGATCTCGTCATCGATCAAACTTTGCTTCATGCCTTGCGTTCTGCCATCGCCCGTCAACATATATCAGCAGCGAATGAACGCGCAACAAACTCGAGGGCATCTGACTTGAAGAGCATATACGTCAACTCAAACACGGGCCATATGTCAGGCGAGATGGAAGCAAGCTTGAAACGTCAGGCTGTCCATCAAGCCGCACACGTTGTCGAACAAATCTGAACATCGCGTTAAAGTGGCGCAGACGATGCCATTTGTCGGAGAGTACTCGCCGATCATCTTGTTCTCAAATGTGAAATGAATGATGGGGATCACCACTTTTTGCACCTGCCTCAAATTTCCTGATTCGAGTCAACCGAGGACACAATCTACACATGTGTTACGCGTCAACCCTCACACCAATGTCCGGTGCACTATGGACGCACCGTTCAGATCGTCGTAGCCACGCCTATAGCGCCATACACCTCTGTTGAGTATTGTGTCAACATCCGCGGTATACAAATGGACTTATCCAAATTAACTTTGCTCGCCTGGGCCAACCTTTCCCTCGCCAGTCGTAGATATGACTCACACTTGCCAAGCACTCACGTCAGACGACAGCATCACCAAAAGGTACGGGATACCCACCAACCAACCCGTCAACTAGATGCTTTCGTATTCATCTACATCACATTGTTAGACCGGGTTCCCGTTGAGCCGTGGGAGCACTCGTACAGATAGTCGCTCGGAGTTACTCGACAGGATTAGCCATCCAGAGATCTTGATCGGCAGGCGTGAAACAGAGATGGGGGAAGACAAACTTGAAGTTGGAAACAAGGCGGTGTCGAGGGGCTTTGAGTGGCGACTGGAGTACGTTTGTTGCAATCGCTTCAGAAAGGTGGTTGGCCACACCGATGCCTGTGATACCAGAATTGATGATGCAGACATCAGCGTCGGTGGTTAATGGCCCTGTGCTGCCCTCGCGCGCCAACGGATTGGCATCTGGTGAGGAATTTGCTCAGAAAGAGCGCGTCGGGTGTTGGGATGGAAGACGGGCTACCACCCGCCGGGAACGTGATGCGCCAGCGACGCCTCAGCACCATCCGACGCCAACGGGATGCGGTCACGACTCGGTGCGACGCACAGCGCACGCACGCCCGTCCCAGAAACGTACGATGGCGCCACGTGCTCGTCGACAGACCGTGGGTCGAACGAGGCGTCTCTGCTCGCGAGCACGACGGCGACCTTGCCAGGAGGAGGAACTCGTCGCGGCCTGACTTGGCTTTGCAATGCATGATGCGATCGAGACGACAGTCTTCGCTTTCTGCCAGACCTTGGATGGCGCTGGCCCATGCGTTGGTGGACATGGAACTTGGCGCGGCGGAAAAGAGTGCGAGGGGGGATTGGTGTGAAGAGGGACGACGGGATTTACGGAACAGAACTGCATCCGATCAGAAAGCCTGGTAAAAGGATAAGAACAAGCAACAATACACCTTGAGAACGGTCCTGGAGCGAACGAATCAAAGTCGCGGTGGCATCGAAGTCCGTCCGACCGTGACGAGAATAAGAGGAGGAGAGAAACATGTCGGACCACTGAGTTCGGAACAGGCACAGACATTTACACAGCTCTATTTTGCTTGATTGGAAAATTAAGGGTAAACAATCTCATCATCGCATCCTCAGAGCAACAGAAAAACTGACAGGTACGACACGGAGATAGGCTGATTTTCGTACATACCTAACAGCATTCTTAGGACGATCACGAAGATCACTTGTGAGGTTGTTCACAGTACGGCATGGATGCAATCTTTGCTTGGACAGCAACGCCTCTATGATGGTACAGCAAGATTTATAAACCAGACGCACCGCAGCAGCGTTATACTTGGCATTTCACCGCTCGAGCTGAACGTCGCCGACATGCTTTTGGATAAACACAGCGTAACATGTAACAATGTTGTCGTTGCCAATATTCTAGCTCTTGTCTAAGAGTCGTGCCATGGGTATCAACATGATCCATTCAAAACGTTTCCTTACCTCCTCGACGTTGTCCTCGTCAACAAAGGAAAAAAACCCAATCATCAAATGCAGAATGACAGGACAAAGGCAAGACAAAGGACCAAATTTCATACAGCTTATTTCAATTTCATATTCCGCTGTGTGATGATCCAGAGAGCGTGCATTAGACAGTTGCTGACGAGGGCTGCTTGTCCTCACCGTATCCTAATATACATATGGACGAACGTAGATGATGGCGTGTCATAGCATATAGCGACGGAAAGCGAAAGCAAAGGACGGACGAAAAGTGAACACGGGCTTAGCATGGCGTCCCTCCAGGTATCCGCTCAGAACTCGAAGACGGTGAAGGACGTATACTGGGTGGTGGTGGTCTTGGTGATGAGCGATGCACACGCTCGGACGAATCCGCCTGTGGCAGATCCTCAACCCGCAGTACGTCCTCCTCCTTGCTCCTGGAGCTCGTAGACACCACCGTGCTCGATGGCTGCGAACCGCCTCGGTCACGGTCAGGGTCGCAAGCAGCAGGCAACGCAACCCGTAACCATCGCCGCGAACCATCCCTCGACGGCTCCAGCTGACTCACCTTGGTCATTGGCGTCGACAGCACACTTTCCAACGTCCGCGACGTGGGCGTCCTCCTGTCCGACGCCAACAACGACAACGACGAGGACTCCCCGCCGTCCAGAGACAACAGGCTCTGGCCCATCTCGATCAGCGACGTGAACTGCAACGTCCCCTTCCACATGTTGCCGTCCCCTTGCTCGTCTGCATCTTGCGGCAGCTTTTCGTGGTTCACGACGATCCTACCAATTTGTCACGTCGGGGTCAGACACGCCCATTGAGTGAAAAAAAAAAAAAGCAAGAAGAGCACCAACACCAACCAGCTGTCAATGTCAACGATCAGATGCACCGAGTGTCCCAAGGGATCCCACTTAGTAGGTAATGTTGCCGCTCATGGTCGGCTTGATCACCTCGAGGGAACAGAGCGTCAAAAACAATATCATCACTACCCGGTCCGTCCACGTCAGCGGGGCACGTTCAACAGAGGCCAGCACGCTCACCCATGATCGCGCCCATCGACAGCCCCGAATCCCGTATGGCGACCCGTCCCACCTCACCCCGCGTCCACCTCTCCGGTAGTCGGAAATATCTCCAAAACGTCATGACGAAAATGACAGCGTTGATCGTCAACGTCATCGAGCTACACCCCCCACCGGGTGAGTTACGAGAAACCACGATCAGGGCGGAGAAAACCATACCTGAAAACCGCATTGGCAGGGTTAGCCCTCACCATCAAACAGGTGGTCATATGTTTGTTGGAGGGAGATGATAGTCGCGCGCTAACCCACATGGAAGCCAACTGAGAGACCGAGCCCGCCTAACATGATCAAGATGGGTCGATTGCGAAGGTAGAGGGCGTAGACTAGATACTACGGGTGAACGGACCCCTAGAAAAAAGTGATCGGTGAAGAACATACGGCGATGCATCAGTAGACCTCGCGCAAAGAAGAGGAGGACCTGGATGGTGACTACTTGGTACGCGAACCAGATGCGACATCCGGCGGGCGTTGTATATATTCGCACGACAATGTACCTATCCAGACGCAACACGTGCGTGTCACAAAACGCACCTCTTGGAGAGTAGAATCGCACGTACGTTTGACCGGCCAAGCCCACATACCTAGACACCACGAAAATCCTGGAAGTCCTGGAAGTACGAACACGTCTGCAATGTGGATGCGTTCGTCAACGCGCACTCTGCATGTCAAGGAAGGACTTACGGCCATACGTACTTGACCTCGTCACGTACGAGTAAATACAAAGTCCAGGATCATAAGTCCGAGAGCGACAGCTTCGTGAATAAAGTGAGCAGTCGATAGCTCGACATGGATACTGCACCCACAACTAGAGATGACAACACTACGTGCTAGTTCCTTGTCATGCGAACTAGAGGCGAAGCCCTGAGATGTTGGTTGGAATGAAGGACAAGGGTCGGATAGTTGGGCCAAGAAAAAGACACAGCGAGAGGAGGAAGAGAAGCTTGGGAGGTGTCGAGGAGAACCGCCTACTGCGAGCACGTGACCATCTGAGTTGTTACCCCACCCTGAAGCGCAAGGTGGATTACCCCATTTGGATAACCGCTTTGTCAATGTATACTGGACTCCAACTCGATCGTTGGTGTTTCAATGCCAACTCTTGTCTCATGTTCGCAAACTTCCCTCAGAAACTTACCGCGCCCTTGGGTCTACTGTCGGACGAAGCCAAACTAGCGTTCCACAGCCGTCCCGAGGGAATCTCCAAGTTAATATCTACCAGGGTATGTAACTCATACTGGTTCAGCCAATGACATCCCAATCGTATTCATTACTACCCCAAGAACCTCAGTGAGAATGATAGATACTGGGATCAGGTTCGTTGTCTTCTTGCACGTTACTACCTTGGTGCTTGGCTCAACGTTCATAGTATTTCACCTTGTTCGACACGCCTTCGGACGTGTTTTCCCTCATTTCGCCGCACGACAGTATGTAACATACACTCAAAATGCCATAACACTCAATACCATGATCATTTCGTCATGCGATGTTGGACGCGCCCGAAAACGTCGCTACCTTGATACGGGTCCTCACATATCGCTTATTCAATCTCACATGTTCCCCTCCGTGATCGGTAGCTCGGTGGCCACATACGCGACATCTTTCATCAAATCCTCCACAACAGAACGCAATACCATGAAAGAAGTTTTAAATGTTATCCGTGTCCTCCAAAGAGTGGTTCCCGTCGTTTTTGAAGTCGAGGGTGAATCAAATACATTCGAGTTGGACATATTGTGGGAAAGAGTAGAAACGGACAACGAGGGTCAACTACCCGCCGAAGAAGTACAGTTTGTGATTGAAGATGAGGATGATGACGGCAGCGAAAGTGGCGATGGGACGAAGCCGACTTCCCATGGTTCGGGGTCTGAACTGAAGCCAGACAAGATACTTTTGCCATCCCTAGGCGAAAAACTGATTAGTTGCATTAACGACCTCCTGTTTTGTTGCATTTTCACCTTGCCCATCAAGATACAAGTCGACCATTACAAGATTAATTACGTTATTTGGTGCGCTCGCTGTGTTGCTTCAATTAGCCTGCCTGTGACAGCTTTATCTAGGGAGAAAGGCGTCAGTACCACCACCGACCTGGGCCCAAGCACTCAATACGACTCGAATAAAACCAAGGTTTTGCGCCTGCTCCTCGTGCTATTGTCGCGTCAAATACACGTTTCTCCTGGGCCGTTATCCAGTAAACCATCCTTCTATACACTCCATGTGGTCCAAAAAACTCACTCGCCGGGATGTCTTGATTCTGTTGTGCTCCTTGCTCAACTATCATAAACTCCTCGAAGACAACGGGTGTTACCATCGCGAGCATGGCAGGCAGAGTGCCGTATAATCACCTTGTATTTAAAGGGGAGGACTCTAGAACTGCTCTTGTAGGCGTATGTTTGCAAGTCCTTTGTATTATACTTGACTTTCAAAGTGGCCCCGCCTGCGACGCTTCAGTGGGAATGGGAGAGGCCGTGACTTCTGCACCAACGAGTAAAACAAATGCATTTCAGTTTTTCTTGGCGAAAGGTTGGCAAGTCTTTGTTTATCAGTGTATGAAAAGTAGACTAACTCCCGTTAAGCATCGTACACAGGACTTTGCTTATATATTGGATGGCATCACGACTGTCTTGGAGCAACAACTTACTTCCGGGTTCTAGAAAGTCCGTACCTTGCCTACCAGAAATTAGTATGTGATTTGTTCAATCGCATTTGCGACTGGATTCTTACTGCTTATAGTCATCCTGTTTTGGAAGATGAGTGAGTTGAACAAGGTTAGATTCATATTATCTCAATTTGAACCCGCTCAAAAGTTCACCACCTTTCAGAAATTCCGTGCTTATCTTTTGGACTCCGATAAAGCAACGGATGTGTTAGCATACCTTCTCTGCTACAGTTTAGACATTAAAGACAAGCCTCGTACCTCTGAGGAGGTTGCCGTCACATCGGATTCACATTCACTGTATTGTCTAGAGCAACATGGTCTCTGTCGTGCATTAACTTACATCATCCAGACCTCGTCAGCTGAACCTGCGTTCGGGAACAAGCTAACAACCCCTATCAGAGTGTCCGTACCCGCGAAATGGGCAACGCCTGGAACAGCCGCCGATTTCATGATTACGGTGGGTTATCACATCGACATGTCAACCAAGCATTGTAGCGGCTGAAGATTGTTCAGGCAATATACTCCATGATAGCAACAACGTCTGGAATGCTCGATTCGCTGTACCCTGCTCTTATTATCACACTATCGAATGCTGCGCCCCACTTCAGGAATATCTCGGTTGTCTCGTCGACACGGCTCATTCAGATGTTCAAATCATTCTCGAACCCACGTTTCCTCTTGTCTGATGAGAGTCATCCTAGATTGCTATTCTTCATGTGAGCATCTATGTCGGTATCATCAATTTGCTCACTCATGGCTCTAGGCTGGAGGTGTTTAACTCGGTGATATTCTATCATTTGTCGGACAATCCTAACTTACTGTATGGGATTCTCACTGCGCACAAAACATTCCAAGAACTCGGTACCTTCACTCTGTCCCGGGCATTGTGCGAAATCCACCGTATCGAACTCGCCAGAGAAGAACAAGCCGCACAGGCGGAGCGCGACAAGAAAGGACTTGGTCGCCAGGAAGATGACCTCGAGATGGGAGATCCCTACACAGAAAAGGTTCGATTGTTGCAACAACGAGATGGCGGTCTTCAAAATCCAGAGGCAGAGTCTTCGCATGATATAAATACGGGGGGCGAAGGAGAAACTGCCGTCTCAACCATCCCACAGAACCCTGAGAATACTCCTGATACCCAGACTTCTGAGAAGGCCAGGGGGAAAATGAGGGCAAGGAGGTTGCTCTCACTGGATGCAGATAGCGACGCCGAAAGAATGAGCAGTGCTGGGATTGGACGGAACGGTTCCCACTCAGGAATGGGCAAGTCTTTAACGTCAAGTATGCCATTGATGCTAATATGTCCGTTTTCAGGTGACTTCCTGGCAACAGGGATAAATGTCTGAATTTCTCGATGGGCGCTTTGCTAACGCCAATACAGCCTTCCTCTCGACACCGTGATGCTAGTGATCTCAGAGCTCCTTTCCAAGGTTCAAAACTTACAAGCGAGCCGTCAAAAGGCAAATACTACCGGTGCCATCATGGACTTTCTGCAGAGTGTGACACTTATTGATGTTCTTCCACCGAGGCCACAAGTTTTTCCTCGGAGATTCATGGTCGATGTGTCATGTGTCTGCTCTCCACCTGGCTTAGTGTACCAGTGGTCAGATGCTTCCATCGTCTGGTTGGCCTCTTTAATCTGGGGAGAGGTCTACGTGCATGGAATCCTAGGAATCTGGAACTCTACCAACGCTCGACTGTTCCTCATGAAACATACTCAAGCGCAACAGCGTCAGATTACTGAGACGATGTCAAATGTTGTCGGTGGACTGTTTTCCCCTTCGAGACAGAGGTCGGATCATGCATGAATGCAACATCTAAACTTTTTATTCCACGTGTTTATACACTTCGGTCGTAATCCTTCGTCGTATGTTGTGGTCACACACCAGACTATCTCATCTATGCAGGTTAGGGAAATGAAGCTAAGTAGAAACGATCCAAAAGAGCTGACAAGACAAGTGTTTCACGTTCGACTCTGAGCAGGCAAGAAACAAACCCTTGTTGCGAACATCCACCATTAACATTGTCATAGTTGATGTCATGACATCCGCTATCAAATCTTTAAAGCGAAATTTCATGCTAGTTGATCGCGGGCTTTGCATTCATGATGAAGGGTGGGGGATATTCCTGGACCCGTAGGTCTTACAGCCAATAATGCGTGGGAACTGCATGAAACTCGACGCTGTGGGAACTGGTACATTAGATGAAATTTCGTTGTGGTTCAGTTCCACTCTGACGACAGACGTCTTCTTCAGGACAGGCTGACATGTCCACCGTCAAACTGGCTCCCCCAGCGCTCTTCCTGAGAGACCCAAAAAGATGAACAGACGTGACGTCGAGCCCATCGGCCCCCACGTCGACGATTACCTGCCGATTTTGAGTACATCCGCGCTACCCCTCCGCTGTGGAGAGTGTAGAACTTTTCACCACCGCAAGGAACGTTGTTCCGATCCGGAATGCGCCTATGATACTCCGCGTTCATGTAAAGAATTCCAATGGCCCTATTTGCTAGCTCGAACAAACGTCGTTGGTGCGCTTGAACGTTGCGAGGGTAGCCTGTGTGCCGTCAAATGCAATCTTCTCGACGCCTGTCTGAACAACTTGTATCGCTTAAGTCGCTCTGTTGATCGCGTCCTGCGTGAGCTGGTCGACATTGGCCAATGCCTTCTCAAAACAGCGTGAGTACGCTCATTGAAAACCGAATCTATGCCCTACACTGCCACCAGGTCATTCAAAACAGGATGGCTGCTGCGGCTGTGTGCATCAGTTTTGTCATCAGTTTCAGTTTTCCTCTGTTTATGCTCGCTATCATCCCTCTGTCATGTATGGTGGGCGAGGAGGATCAGGTTACCTTTTCGACTTTTGCATTACGACTGGGCGCTGAGGGACTGACAAGGGTCAAGCTTTCATTTCGCTAGTACCTTACTACGTTGTGTACCCTGCATATTATGTAA
>JBBPLG010000795.1:440-13440 GCA_038089695.1 Xanthoconium separans | reverse complement strand
TATGTGACCGAATCACGAATAACCTATACCAAGTGTGAGCACTCCGACGACAACAAGAAGTGGTCAAGACAAACATTTTCAAGGAAAATCTTGAGAACACCACGAGTCTCCTCATAAATCAGACCTGAGATACGCTTTACACCTCCACGACGTGCGAGACGACGAATAGCGGGCTTCGTGATACCTGGTGTTATGTCAGCACAACTTCAAGTTCCAACTCTGGCCACGCCTACCCTGAATGTTGTCACGCAGAATCTTGCGATGACGCTTGGCACCACCCTTTCCGAGACCCTGTTCCCTTTCCTTAGACGAGTCATTCGATCCAAACACGACTCCAACTGACCTTGCCACCTTTTCCACGGCCAGACATGTTGCAAGCTCAAGTGTGAGTGTTGTGTAAAAACTGAGGTTGCTGTAGAGGCGAGAGATATGGGGTGGCAATAAGATCACGCCGCGTCGCTATATATGAACCCGAAGTGGTGGTGGCTGTGTTGAGTTTCCGGAAGCGGTTTGTTGACTTGATATGACACGCAGCCACGTGACCACGCGACGCGACAACTTAAATAGGGCCATATCTCGATTCGACGTGACCCCCACTCACACACCCACAATCACCCTCAACTAAACAATAAACAATGGCTCGTACCAAGCAAACTGCTCGCAAGACCACCGGTGGTAAGTGGACATGGCTACTCCTAGTCGACTTAGACCTGATCGTGTGGCAGGCAAGGCGCCCCGTAAACAATTGGCAGCCAAGTCTGCTGCACGCAAGACTGCGGCCAACGTGAGTTGCATTGACTAGGTACACGGGTGACTGACTCAGGCTTGTTTTCAGACGACTGGTGGTGTGAAGAAGCCTCATCGATTCCGTCCCGGAACGGTGGCACTTCGTGAAATCCGTCGATACCAAAAATCGACCGAGTTGCTCATTCGCAAGTTGCCTTTCCAACGTCTCGTTCGTGAAATTGCGCAGGACTTCAAGGTTTGTTGCTCGTTGCATCTACAGCATCTTGTTTACTTATGTCGATATACAGACTGACCTCCGTTTCCAATCGTCTGCTGTGATGGCATTGCAGGAGGCTGCTGAAGCTTACCTTGTCTCGCTGTTTGAAGACACCAATCTTGCTGCCATCCACGCCAAGCGTGTTACCATTCAACCGAAGGATCTTGCTCTTGCACGGCGGTTGCGTGGAGAGCGTTCGTAAACTCTAGACTCACATTGCTTTTGATTATTGCGGCTGTATAGTATTGTACTAATCTTATTCTTTGGGATCGACTCGTGCGTGACTGCCAGTGTGATGAAGCAAGATACATGAATGCTATGCTATTGAAATATTGATGCGTGTCCATATAGTTCATGTGTTACATGCCATAGTCCTTGTCCTGTAGAACTTTACAACAGCATGGCACTCCCCGCAGCCACCGCACATGCTACTGCCAAAAGTGGGCCACTTGCAGAGCCCGATGTCCAAGTAGCTCCACTACTCGTGGTGTTGCCAGCAGTCGCAGTGACGCTCGTCGCGACAGAACCAATCGTCGCTGATGGCGGCAACCCGTTCACGCCATTCATGCTCAACGCGGTCTGCGACAGCGCCGCAAACCCGACCGAAGGAGGGCTATATCTAAACACCGAAAACACGTTTTTCTGTGTACGCATCGTCGTCAGTCGAACCGAGAAACGCCGTTCGCATGTGCGCTTACGAGGAACGTGTCGCCAATGATCCAACTCGGAGTACCACCGCCGACGTTGATGTTGGCCGCAAAGAACGCGCCGACGCACGTGTTGGGACCGATCTGGGTCAGCTGGAAATCGGCGGGGCTCACAGGCCAGCTCGGTCCACCGAATGACATTGCGATATTGACTTGGGTGTTGCACGCTATCGACGTATGTCTCAATAAATAAATAATATCTTGGTCGATGCACGAGACACGTACGATAGAGCCAGTAGCCTTGCCAGCTGCCGGTGCCAGCTTGGGATCCAGGAATTTGCGCGTAAATGTTCTGGATTACGCTGGAAGGTCCACCGACGAGCGTTGTTCCCGTGTCGATCGCAGCGTAGGATGCGGACCCAGATGGGAGCGAGATACCGTTTCCTTGAACGATCAGTTCTACAGGAGCAGTTAGTGGGAAGTCATAATGACCTGACGAGAAGAAACGAACTGGTAAGCGAGAGTATCCAGAAACTTGGTGTCGTGGCTAGAGTCCGGTAGTCGATGCTGCCGGTATACAGACTCGAATTAAGGAATCCTGCATCACGCAGAGTCAGAAAGCGACATCAAGCGTCAAAGGATACCAACGCACCCATCGTGAAGCTTCCGCCCGGCTCCAAGGTACGCGCATTCGAATCATTGAGGAAACTGATGATGCACCGTAAGAATGCTCGACGTACATAAAACAAAGCACGTACCGCGTAAGCTGAAAGCCCATCACAGGCTGTGTCCAGGCCCCTTTACTGACCAGCGTTTGCCAGAACGGCGTTGCGTTCGAAGAGGCAATGCTTTGCCAAGCCAAACCCATCAGCCCAGCCACTGGACCAGACAATACTCCTTGCGAAACCTGCGTAGCGGCTCCGAAGCTCTGGTTGTTGACGGAAAACCCAGCCATTTGTACAACATCGGCAACAAGATCACCCGCAGCTTGACCACTTCCATAGGTGATCGAGAAGGGCTGGGAAAGGTTCTGGAAGGTCGAAGATGATGCAGAGTTGTAGACGACGTTGCTGCTGGAGCAACCTACGTCGCAATTGACGTCGGCTACCCACAAATCTCTAATGAAACGGGGGTAAGACCAAGCCACAGATAGGGGTAAATTCTACAGACGATGAACCGGTGTCGAGGATCACATAGAATGGGGTGGGTGGTGTTCCGATTGCTATCGAGCCAAAATAACTGGCCAGACAATGTCAGAAAAACAAGCAATGAAGCAGGTCTACTCTCTTACATCGAGTCGGCATTCTGGTTGGCCAACCTACGGAACGACCGTCAGTGAGTACTAGGAACCGAAGGCAAACCCTACAAATTCGTCCCTTGGCTTCTCTTCGAGGGAGAAGAGCCACCATATTTGACCCTGAGTGCTTCTCGCTCATTCTTGGCCCATTCGGCCCAGTCATCGACAGTACGAGCAGGTGGTTGTCTTCTAGCAAGCGCAATGGACTGGCCAGACAGTGCGGTCGGATCGGGAGCAGCAAAGGCAGATAGTAAGTTTGCAGCGACGACTAACGTTGGAAACAGCATCGTATTTTGCGTGTCGAGAGACGGACAGCGAAGAGAAAGTACAAATGAATGTCGTCCAAGAATTGGGGTACTTTCAGGGGTCACTAGATCTAAATCGTATGAGTCAGCGCGCAGCGAGCATAGAATAACGATCGGGGGGGTAATGAATGAACTGCGGAGCAACTTGGAATGTATACTGGATCCATGACAAACCCAAGACCAGCGGGGCTGGTTCATAGTCAGTATACCAGTTGGTTTCCTTTATAACTGTTCGACCCGGATCAGATCAGGAGTCTGGACTGAAATCAATCCGTGACGTCAGGAACAGGGCCGGTGACCGAGTCACTGATCCCCGACTTGGTCACCTGTGAGCTGACCCCCGCACTGATCTCTGATCGTTGCTGAAAGGGGGGAAGGCGTAGACGGCCAACGTTAAGCGGTGCCACATGATGGCAGCCATGTTAACCTCATATTCAATGAACGTTTTACGCGTACTCATCGTAGTTTAGTCCACAAGACCCGATCGAACTGACGCCGTAAAGATACGACTAGTTCAACCGCTTCCTTCCCACCCACATGACAAAATGTGCGTCTAGCAAGGCTTCGATTCGCGTGATCTCCCACGTCCCAGAAGCTTGTTTTAACCACAAATCCAAGAACTCTCGTAAAACGTCTTCCTGTCTCAGTTCTGCCACAACGACAGCCCATGTTTGACCCGCAGTCGAGACCGCATCTATCGTATCAACGAGAGCAGGAAGGAGCGAGGGGTTGTATATGCAGTCAACTGCAAAAACTACATCCCATGCAACGCCATCGGTGGATTCAGGCTCGAAGGTGGAGTTGACCTTTGGAACGGGACAATAACGTGCACGAGCTGTCTTGGACGAAAGAGACGCGAGTGCGAGCCAGTCCAACTCTTCGATTACAACATTAGATAGGGATCCGGCCCGCCACCCGGGCGAATTGAGCGCAATATTCTTTCGGATGAGTGGTAGCAGGGGCCTGATGTCGGTTATGGTATAGGTGCGGACCAGAGGTGTCAGCGCCAGGCCGAGAATGCCTGTGCCCGCTCTTTCCGCGGGAAACACCTTTAATTTCAAAAAAAAAAAACAGAAATGCTTGGGAACTAACCCTAGCTCGAGGCAGTGAGATTCTGGCAACCGATCTGGATTGAAGATGGGAAAGTCCGGAGGGAAGAAATGTTGGTGCAGGATAGCCTTGGCTAATTCCGTGCTATTGTTTTTTCGAGTGTTCAACGCTTGACTGGCAGCAGAAGGCCTCACCTTGCTCGCCAAACCACGCTACCCGTGTCTCCATGTCTACTGCGCAATGCAGTTGGGTCCTGTGCGATTTCAATCTCTACCACCCGCATTGCACTTTCCTTTGAGACTTTCTTTCGTGGGTGTTTCGGCTTCTGCGTGGGTTGGGGCTCATTGAGAGCAGAACTTGAAGGACTTTGAGGATGGAGCTCTAGCTGGATCGTCAGAGTGTCTTTCCGGGAATCGATGTAGCCCAGTCCACGAAAACCATCAGGGCCAACAAGGCTTGTTTTCGTCCGGTTGAGAGCCGAGTAGAGCAGGAAAATCTGTTATGGTTTAGTATCTTCCATTGCGAAAAAAGCATAAAGAGCTTGCACTTCTTCATCCGCATCAGTGACCAAGGAGCTATCGGTGGGAAGGTTGACGAGAGCATTCATCTCTCCTTCGGTTAGCCTTGAGCTTTTGGACCTCCCGCGAAGTTGCCTGTCGTACGTGAACGCCACAATCCCTTTCAGTCCGCTGAAGTGTCACTCTAACTCCATTCCAGCGCGTCGATAGGCCCGAACAAGTGCCAAAAGGAGGAAACTTGTAGCTAGCATGTGGATTCTCTTCCTTTGTCCGATCAACTAACCATTTCCAGGTTCAGTGACTTCCAAAAAGTGTATATTTCCTCGGAGATGATGCGCCAATTCGTCTTAAACGAGTCCATTTGCGGCGGGACCGTACTGCCCTGGGACTCGTTGGGAAACCGAGATTGTTTCATTGGACATGTGATCATATGGAAGCTCCGCATGACCAAGAAGCCCTGCCAGAAATTATCAATCGTTACTCAACTGCACCAATGATGAGTCTTAATATATGTACACCCCCCTTTCCTCGGGTTAGCCCTGCGAATGTCCGTTCGGAGAGTAGTTCGCTTCGAGAAATGGTTAATATCGAGCCATGTAGGCTCGAAGCTCGGCTTTATTGCTCCCCCGTCGGTCTCCCCATCAGGTCTTTTGCTACATTCGTCTGGGTTGCTTTGCCATGGGGTAGGCATATCTGTTGTTGGCATTATTGGCAGACTTGGCTCACATCCGTCTTCTCTGGGTGGCAAGTAGTATGCCTAACACAGTGGACGAGGAGACGCCACTCCTTGAGGGCCAGAATTCACAGCAGAATCCGAAAAAACAGAGGACACCTCTTCCTTGGCGACAATTCACCATCTTACTGTTGCTTCAAGTCTCAGAGCCAATCACTTCCCAGGTCATAGCACCGTTCCTTCCCCGGGTATGAGTTCGAGTCTTCCCATTCATCACATACACTACACATTATTCGTCTAGCTGATCAAGGATATCGGTGTTACTGGTGGCGAAGACTCTCGCATCGGATACTACGTTGGTCTCATGGTTCGTCCCCATCAATTTATCCCCTTTGAGATCTGAAAACGCGGACATTAGCATTTCGTGTTCTTTTTGACCGAGGCATGCACGATATTTCACTGGAGTCGCACGTCAGACAAAATCGGTCGCAGACCCGTACTTTTGACGGGTCTTTTTGGGTTGTCGGCGTCGATGTGGTGCTTTGGGCTGTCTAAAACCTTCTGGACTCTCGTTGTCAGGTAGGAACCGTCTCGTATACCTGGTTTTTGGAAGAACTGATGAAACTCTCAAAGCCGGTGTCTGAATGGCGCCCTGAACGGGAACATTGGCGTAATGAAAAGCATGGTGATCGAAATCACGGACCCTACGAATATTGCCTTGGCATATAGTGTTCTACCAATCACTTGGTCGCTTGGCACGACAGTCGGGTCTGTCTTTTCTCGTTCATTATGTATCCATTCGTACTCAACGAATTCACAGACCACTGATCGGCGGGTCTCTAGCTAGGCCTGCGGATCGGTTTCCAGAGGTTTTTGGAAATTCTGAATTTTTCAGAGAATACCCATACTTCCTCCCGTGCTCGGTCTCCGCGAGCATTACTGCACTCTCGTGGCTCATTGCCTATTTTTTTATGAAAGAGGTTCGTCATTGGTCCAAATAAAGATGGATAATGCTTATTGTTTTCACCCAGACTACGCAACCTCAGATGACATGGAGGCAATACTTTTTCGGTGGAATCACCAAGGTCGGTAAATCAAAGCATAAATCAAAATCTAAGCCACTGGTCCCTGGGGATCTACATGATGGTCCAGCGCCAGAAACAAATGATGAACAGTTACCCTTCCGTGCACTTTTGGTTCGCCCCGTTCTTATTGCATCTGGGAGCTATGCTGCGTTCTCCCTCATCGAGATGGCCTTTCGTACAATTGTTCCAGTCTTCTACGCGATGCCCATCGAGATGGGTGGTCTCAGCCTTGACCCTCCTACAATTGGGAATATCTTGGCGTTCCTCGGGATATCGACTGGCATCATTCAATATCTGGTTTTCGCTCGGATGCATGACTGGCTTGGCGCGAAAACAACGTACTTGGTTGCTGTTTCTTTGTGTATCCCTATGATAGCCCTGTTCCCGGCAATTAACGCCGCCGCACGGGTATATGGCCTGAGCCATCTCGTTTGGTTCCTTGTAGGACTACAAATGGTCTTGTTTATATTTGCGTCTTTTGCTTTCGGTGAGTCAGTCTGTTGTGACGACATAGCGAATCTAACGGCGTGCGCTCCATCAGGTGTCTCGTTCATATTCATAGGTGCTGCTGCGCCAAACAAGGCATCACTTGGCGCAACGAATGGTATTGCGCAGATGATCGTGTCTGTCATGCGCGCTATAGGACCTGCGATCGTCAACTCTGCCTACTCGCTCAGTATCGAGGAACATATCATGGGTGGCCATTTCGCATATTGGGTTATGGTAGCTATGGTGGCGTTGACGTTGTGGGTAGGCTTTTTATTACCGAGAAAATTGTGGAACGAGTAGACGACGGCAAACGACGAGCAAGATACAAGGAACAGGGGCTATTTGTACATAGTTGGTCACTGTATTATTCAGACTCAGCTTACAAGAGACGTTTCTTTGCAACCACCATCATCATCATCCATGTCTGACTCACCGAGACTCGTCGACTCCTTCACCGTTCCAAAGGAGATTCTTCAAGAGTTTGCAGACCTCGCAGAGGAAGAAAACGTCGACCCTTTTGCCGAGACAGCTTCAAAACGCCAAATTGCGTCGCGGCAATCGGATTATCACAATCGTCGTTTCAACCGAGTCGCACAAGAAAGCGCGGATGCGTTTAAACATGTCGAGGAAGGCACGGAGGTCGAGGGAGGGTACAAGGACGCAATGAGGTTGGCACGTTTGGAGCAGGAGGAGGCTCGGGTGCGGAGGGCGATTGAAGAGAAGGAGAGGCGGGAGAGAGAAGAGGGAAAGTTGAAAATGGACTTGGACAAGACGCCTCCCGCTTCTGAGCTTCAAGACGTCGCTTTGGAGCTTGCTGCCGCCAAAGAGCTCGCCGAGGCTAAGGAACGGGACAAGGAAGCGGCAGGTGTTAAACGGAAACGGAGATGGGACGTGCCGGACGAGAACGTGGATCCCAACAAGCCGGAGGGGATGAAAGAAGAACCGTCTGCGCCAAAGAAACGGAGGTCTCGATGGGATGCTGCCCCCACGGAGAATATCACACCTGTTGCGGAAACCCCCAAGCGCTCGCGTTGGGATCAAGCTGCTGTTATCCCTGATGCGCCAATGACCCAAATTATCATGAACGCACCGGGTATTATGCATGAGGACAAGCACAACCGCTACCTCACCGACGAAGAACTGGACGCTATTCTGCCGGCTACAGGGTACGTCATTGTTACTCCTCCGCCAGGCTATGCGCCGATGGTTGCCCCTCGCAAGTTGATGGCGACGCCTGTTACTGAAGTTGGGGGTTTCCACATACAAGAGTCGTCCGACGCTGCCGCCGTTGCCGCGGCTGCGGGTCTTGCACCCGAGTTGCCCACTGAAATTCCAGGAGTTGGCAACCTTGCCTTCTTCAAACCGGAGGACGCTCAGTATTTCGCCAAGATTCTGAAAGAAGAGGACGAAACTCTACTTTCAGTAGACGAAATGAAGGAACGCAAGATCATGCGACTTCTTCTGAAGATCAAGAACGGCACTCCACCCGTCCGAAAGACTGCCCTCCGTCAGATCACAGACAAGGCCCGCGAGTTCGGCGCCGGTCCTCTCTTTGACAAAATTCTCCCGCTACTCATGGAGCGTACCCTGGAAGATCAAGAACGGCATCTCTTGGTCAAGGTTATCGACCGTGTCCTGTACAAGCTCGACGACCTTGTCCGCCCTTACGTGCACAAGATTCTAGTTGTCATTGAACCTCTTCTTATCGACGAGGATTACTACGCTCGTATCGAAGGACGTGAAATCATATCCAACCTCTCAAAAGCAGCAGGTCTGGCCCACATGATCTCCACAATGCGTCCTGATATAGATCATGCCGATGAATACGTTCGCAATACGACTGCCCGCGCCTTCTCCGTCGTCGCCTCCGCCCTCGGTATCCCGTCATTACTCCCCTTCCTCAAGGCTGTTTGCCGCAGCAAAAAGTCGTGGCAGGCACGTCACACTGGCATTCGAATTGTTCAACAGATTGCTATCATGATGGGTTGCGCCGTGCTTCCTCATTTACGTAACCTTGTAGCTTGCATCGCTCATGGACTTACGGACGAGCAGCAGAAAGTGCGGACAATGACTGCCCTTGGTCTTGCTGCCCTGGCCGAGGCTGCAGCGCCTTACGGTATCGAGTCCTTTGACGAGGTTCTCAAGCCTCTTTGGCTCGGCATCCGTCTACACCGTGGCAAAGGTCTCGCTGCCTTTTTGAAGGCAATTGGCTTCATTATTCCCCTTATGGACCCCGAATACGCCTCTTACTATACAAAGGAAGTCACCGTTATCCTCATCCGCGAGTTCCAGACGTCTGACGAGGAGATGAAGAAGATTGTTCTGAAAGTGGTCAAACAATGCGCCGCTACGGAGGGTGTCACGGCGCAATACATCAAGCAAGACATTCTCCCCGACTTTTTCAAGTCGTTCTGGGTTCGTCGTATGGCACTGGATCGGCGCAACTATCGCCAAGTCGTGGAGACCACTGTGGAGCTCGCGCAAAAGTCAGGCGTCTCGGAGATCGTCGGAAGGATAGTGAATGAGTTGAAGGACGAGGCTGAGCCATACCGGAAGATGGTTATGGAGACTATCACCAAGGTCGTCGCCACTCTCGGTGCCTCGGACATTGACGAACGTCTCGAGGTTCGCCTCGTAGATGGTATCATCTATTCCTTCCAGGAGCAGACCACCGAAGACCAGGTCATGTTGGACGGTTTTGGGACTGTTGTCAATGCTCTCGGCATACGCGTCAAGCCATATCTCACTCAGATCGTCTCTACGATCCTCTGGCGGCTTAACAACAAGAGCGCCAAAGTCCGTCAGCAGGCTGCCGACTTGACCTCACGACTTGCTGTGGTTATCAAGCAATGCGGTGAGGATCAGCTTTTGAGCAAACTCGGTCTCGTGTTGTTCGAGCAGCTGGGTGAAGAATATCCCGACACACTCGGTAGTATCATTGCTGCTGAGGGTGCGATCGCTAATGTCGTTGGTATGACCCAGATGAATCCCCCTGTCAAAGATCTCCGTAAGTGTTTAGAAACGCTATTTGATATCCGGTCACTGATTTTGTCTCGTTCAGTACCTCGAATGACCCCAATTCTCCGTAATCGACATGAAAAGGTGCAAGAAGCATCGATTAACTTGATTGGTCGTATTGGTAAGCCCGCATCTGTCCCTTTGTCGGTGTTCCATATTAACTTGCATTCTTAGCTGACCGTGGGGCCGAATATGTTCCCGCACGCGAGTGGATGCGTATATGTTTTGAGCTTCTGGACCTCTTAAAGGCACACAAAAAGGGCATTCGACGAGCCGCTGTCAACTCGTTCGGTTACATCGCGAAGAGTTTGGGTCCACAAGACGTCCTTTCGGTTCTCCTCACTAACCTGCGGGTGCAAGAGCGTCAAAGTCGTGTCTGTAGTACCGTTGCCATTGCTATCGTAGCTGAGACCTGTGGACGTGAGTATTTTGCATTGTTGATACTCTTTGCAGGCTAACGTCGACCCCTAGCTTTTACATGTATTCCTGCCATTCTCAATGAGTACCGTACTGCGGAGCTCAACGTACGAACTGGCTGTCTCAAAGCACTCACTTTCGTCTTTGAATATGTTGGCCCACAATCTGCTTACTACGTTGATTCAGTCGTGACTATGCTCGAAGATGCACTTACAGACCGTGATCTCGTTCACCGTCAGACAGCAAGTGTCATCGTCAAGCATTTGGCACTTGGCGTGGCAGGCCTCGGCTGCGAAGACTCGATGCTTCATCTAATGAATCTCGTATGGCCCAACTGTTTTGAAACATCTCCGCACGTCATTGGTGCCGTCATGGAAGCCGTCGAAGCTATGCGTGTGACGTTAGGCCCAGGTATTCTCCTCAGTTACACACTCCAAGGCTTGTTCCATCCGGCGCGCAAAGTCCGCGAGGTACGTCCTTGTCCTCTTCTTCCCAACGGCCATACTTATGTTTACGTTCTCGTGTAGGTCTACTGGCGCGTCTACAATTCGCTGTACCTCGGCGCTGCAGATGCGATGGTACCGTTCTATCCTGATCTGGGCGAACTGAGCGAGAGTCAAAATGTGTATGACCGTCATCCGTTGCAGATGTTTGTGTGATGCATGTACATGTGTGTTTGTAGGTAGTCGGTGTTATTTTCACTGTACATCGTTCCGTTTAGCAATTTATTTTTCGTGTGGTATCTTAATCGTGTTACGGATTTCCAGAGAAAAGTGAGTTACATAAATCCATACACAAGCCAGAAAACCTATCAACTGGTAGTGAACTCACTGCCACTTGGCACTCGACGGTCCGGAACACCTTCGAGGTCATCATCGAGATCGTCGTCATCGTCCGAAGTCTGGAACAAAACCTGGAACAAAGTTACTTGTCAGCGTAAGAGTAAAATTACTGAACTGATGTTTACTGTGTTGATGACATCCAGCATGTTATCGACGGACGCGATGAATTTTCCGTGGGCTTCGCGTTTCTTCTTACTGTCTTCCAGCATCTTCTTAGTGCTTTCCCGCGACTTCAGAGTACTTTCCCTTGACTTCTGAATTCTTTCCATCGTCTTCTGAGTGAGTTCCAGCGACTTCTGAGTGCGTTCCAGTGACTCCTGAGTGAGTTTCCGCGACTCCTGAGTGAGTTCCCACGACTTCTGAGTGAGTTCCTGCGACTTCCGAGTGCCTTCCCGCGACTTCTGAATGCTTTCCCGCATCTTCTTAGTGCTTTCCCGCATCCTCTCATTCTCTTCCAGCATCTTCTTAGTGTCTGGTCGTGGCATTCTATTGGCTTCGAACATCTTCCTATTGCCTGCCATCTTCTGCTCAGTGGCTGCCAGTCTGTTCCTGGTGGCATCAAGTGTCTTCTTACTGAGTTCCAGCATCTTCTTAGTGTGGTGGTCCAGTGGCATCTGACTCCCAGAGTCTCTCAGCTTCTCACTGTCTTCTGCCACCTTCTTGTGGGCATCTAGTGTCTCATCCTTGAATTCCATCTTCTTGTTGGTGTGAAGGAACCCTCTGCCAATTTGGATTTTGGATACTACATCTGAAATTGACTTGTCTGAAGGGCTTTGGGCATTCTGGCCTGTAAAAGATTGTGAAAGAAACAAGTGAATGGGATGAACAAAACACCTCTTATTTTAATGACTGCCAATGGTGGCCCAACATCTGAGAGGTTCTGTGTTGATTCTAATGTCTAACTATCAGACTTGCTACTCAGTTGCAAAGAGGAGAATGGAATAACCTGAGAGTATCATGTTGAATGCTCTGATTGGGTGGTTGGCAATGGATTGGGTCTTGACCTTCTGTGGGTGATGTGATGTGATGTGGAAGCCCCTGTTGTCACACTCCAGTGACTAGCAAATTGCTGACTCATAACATTTACGAGGAAGGCACTATTGTTTAGCCACTGCCAACATAATTTTTGAGCAGCTAAAGCTGGTGTTGTTGTTAGTCAGGAAACACTTGAACTATGGGAGGACTAATTCTAATGCAACACTCCTCCAGGCCCAATCTGACAATAATCTGGCAATAGGACAACTCTACACCAGATGAAACAGAAGAAAACTAATAGCTAGTCTACTAAGAGAAATATACTTAGCCAATTGGATCCCTGATTGTTCTTCCTCTTCTAGCTTGTTAGGCAAAGAAAAAGAGTTGACTTCAGATACTGCTGGATATGGTTGCTATGGATGCTGGATAGAAAACTAAACTACTAGTCTATTCAAGCAGCAATGGTGATAGTGAATGGGTGAAAACTTCTAGGTTATATTCTAGAGCTTCTGGACTGTGGAAAATTGTGGCTATACAACAAATGTAAGCCTGTCTTGGATACTAATTTTTAAAATGAAAAGGTGTGTGTAACTCTGAGTGGTTATGAAGTTATAAATATACTTACATTACATAATGTGCAATAAAAGCTAAATATAGTAATTATATTACTATTCTAGGTCA
>JBBPLG010000794.1:0-13445 GCA_038089695.1 Xanthoconium separans | reverse complement strand
GCCATCAACGATCCTTAATGTGGTGTTTCAACATTATTTCAATCGACTCGTACCTTCCAAATAGTAAACACTATTTCTGGTTACATGTCTGGCTTTGGAACAGGTGGCCCCCACGCAGTGGAACCGGTGCCATCGCTCCGAAACTTGTCCGAATAGTGAAGCAAAACTTGCTAATTCCAGAGGGGTCAACCATTGACACTTTATTTTTGGAGCTGATAATCCGTGCCAAATTTATACATACCAAAGGATCGTCCTCGTTTGGTCCCCTTCCACGTGAGCTTCATCTCCACCGCGTTTGGTTGGTGATGTAGAGCCTTTGTCGGTCTTCAAGAATGCCATAAATGTCAACCTCACATCCGAGGGGCAAACGGGTCAGACTTGACCTGGTGGTCTTCAAGTTGAATATACCGTCCAACCAGGGCCACGGCAGAATGTAAGGAGGATTCGTTTCGCGAAAGTTAAGGGAAACAGACAAAACAGGGTATTAAATTCGACGCAACTTGCGTTTCAGAGCACCGTTTCGGACAACGTGAAGGCGTTGAACTTTGGTAGAGAAGCACGCACGCTCGAGTCAAGGTCGGCGGCGACTATAGACTTCCATTGAGATCACTGATTCATTGCAAATATGCGATCTGGCGGAGACGTCTAGGAGTTCGAGCATCCTGGAGTATCCTATTATTAGATATTGAGAGTGAGGTCAACGTCCTGCATTTCGGGCTATCGGCCCGAGCCTTATTATGTGTGTGATGCAAGCAGTTTCAAACGTGTTTGGTTACGTGGTTAGCAACGACAATTACATATCTTAAACACAAGGCTGACATTCGCTTGACTCTCAAAACCATTCAACGCATCCATATTAAATGGTTTTGAATTCTCACTACTTGCCAAGCACCTTTGTGCGAGATTAGCAGCGGAGATGGGTTATCACAACTACCCGTGCGGCAAAATTTGGATACATATCTTTACAGGTCAACTTAGCGATCGCTACACATCGTTCTCAAGAGAGATGACGTCAAGTCTATGTTTCCATTGTATTTCTCCTCGCTGAGCTTCAGTGAGCCTTAAACGGTGTCCAAGCTACGAGATAAAACACGGTGTCCTCATAGCCAAGCGCGGTCTTGGGGTCTTCCAAGTCGAGCGAGGCTGGTAGAATTTGTGTTAATCATTGATTCGACATTTCAAACGGGAATGGCTTTACGCATGAACTGCATGATCACACGCGGGGCTGTTAGCGTGTGGCGAGAACAAGATAAAAGAAACCCACATGAGCAATCCAATCCTTGCTGTACAAATCGAGAAGATAAGAATGTCGGGATTCCATCGCACGAAACCTCCGAGGTGGAATTAAATGGGACACGCAGACTAATTTTATGCCCATTTCTGCGGTCTAGAGGATGTTCCCGGTGTCATCGATCTCGGCGACAATTTCCTTTTGCGACTAGCTACTACTTTCGAGAGAGATCTCGAATCGTCTCGTGCTGGTAAATGCGATTTGTTGGCGGCAATGAGTCCGATGTCATTGATAATCAATGTATGGCGGAGATTCGAACCTTTTGATATTGAATGGCACGAATGAAAATGACTCGGAGCTAGCAATTATGTGTGATGGAAGGTGCAACCGCTGCGGCATTTCTGCCAAGCGCTGTCGAGATGGAACAGAAGATTCTGCTCACCAACCGTTAATTTCGAGACGTCGTTGGATTCACGAACATGCTTGATTCGACGCAACGGCATTGTGCGATTCGCCGGGATGTCACGCTAGGCGGTAAGACGCACATTACAGTCAAGACAACTAAGAAAAAATGGGGCAAAATATTATCGATCAATGTCAGTTCGGTATCAAATACCGAGGATGATACCCTCGCATATGTTGACAGACGAGTGTCCCCTTGGTCATGATTCGGAGACAAGTGCCCGTGCATAAAGATTCGGATGGCTGACAAATGCCTTTACAGGTCGACTTGGCGATCACTACACACCGTTTCAACGAGGCATGATGTTAAGTACGTCGATCGTTTCATTGTCTTTCCCCTCACTGAGCTTCACTGAGCCTTGGACGGTGTCCATGTTACGGGATGAAACACGGTGTCTTTACCACCAAGCGCCGTCTCGGGGTTTTCCAAATCGAGTGAAGCTGGTAGAATTTTAGTCATTTTGATAGCATTTCAATTGGGAATGACTTTACGCATGAACTGTATGATGAAACGATTCACGGGTGGTGTTACCATGTGGCGAGAACAAGATAGAAGAAACCCACATAAGCAGTCCAATCCTTGCTGTACATATCGCTTTCGTAGAAGATCAGAATGTCGGGATTCCATCGCACAAAACCTCCGAGGTGGATATCCCTAATATGTTTGAAGCGCAGCTCACCGTGGACATCTGCCGTCGCATTCAGATTCACACGAGAGCATGACAGAAGAATACTCGCCAACTTCATGCTCCGCCAGGCCTTGATCAACGTTGAATGCGGCTTTGAACTCGACAGCATTGGCAGTGATCGTCACAGTTCTCTCATTCTTGGCCTTTCTGACGACTGCGGAGGAGGAACCGATGTCTATCCAGTTCCAATTACCGGTCCTCGGATACCCTTCGATTCTTGATAGCCGGACGGAGTTATTCTATGACATACATCAGTGCGTTGATTCTGGTACGCGTAGATAACCAACATGATCATGGGCGAAGAACTGTAGATTGTATAGGTCAGTGAGGTGCGATCAACATGAAGACGGACCCAGACCTCTCCCCAAACCTCTCTGTTAGGTTTAAAGAATTCGACATGCACCCAGACGTTACCGTCATGCTCGACCGTCGAAACGTAATATTGAGTGTTTCTACCGTAGGTACTGAAGTCCGATATCTTGTGATAGTAGAACTCTCCTTTAGGATCTAGATGATTCAAAAACAGTGAGCGGCACGGTACGCACTGGAACTGGTTAGGATCTGCATGATCGCACCTGTTCCAACATAGTCACCGTCGGTGAACTCCAGTCCGACAGATTCAAGTATGAGCCGAAAGGTAGGGCGTGGGTGTTGGACACTGCCAGTTGTGAGGAACTGTGCTTCACCTGCCACTGGCACGCGGGCATAAGATGCTTTCTGCGCTGTGAACGGGTCCGTCATATTTGCTGTGCGAGGGTTTTCGAACACGCACCAAACACGTCCTTGGATATCCCAACTTATAGATGCATGACTCTGCTTTCGTCAATCGGAGCTTTGATAGCTTGGTCAGCACGTCAAATGACCGCACATTACATAATACAGCCTGTTTGTGTCGATCCACTTGACCCTTGGTTAGATCGCTGCGTCTGCGAGAGAGTTCAGCTCCACCAGTCGAGACCGTCGGATCCCAACTCAATCGCGACTCTACAATATACCCGTTCTCACAATGCGAGGTGACCACTGGAATTGTGACACCGTGACAGACTCCAGTGTCTGTATCTTAGTATCTTGGAGTGTTTTAAGTACATATGTTTAGATAATTCATGCATATTTTCTTACTCAGACAGCTTCTGACATCTGATTTACACCATCACCAACCGGGAAAGCCGCTGCAAAGCAAGGCATGCCTTGTACTAAGAAGAGTTTAGGTGCGGCAAATGCCCTGCCGAACTGATGGTCCACTCTTTGCCCTGAGGCACCGTGAACGCGAGGCATGCTATTGGTAAGAATTCTGCCTCCGCATTGCTAAGACAATAAGTCGGTAATGAATTTGGGGCACGCACGAGTGAGTTTGTGCCCATTTGATTGTTTGTCTGTGGTTTATGTAAAGGGTATTCCCGATGTCACAATCGACCCATCGATCGCGGCGACAATTTCCTTTTGCGGCTAACTTTCTTGTAAAAAGAAAGGACGAGCCCGATTCGTGCCAAATTGGTGACACACAACTACTTCAGCTCCATTCACGCCATTTATCAATGGGTTCGAATCCCGATCGATCTCCTTCCTCCTGAGACCAGTTCTCGCTTTGATATTATTTATGTCAATGTCACCTTTAGGCCCCAAATTTGTCGCCGGCGTGGTTAGAATGGGCCAGGTTGCGGTCATAGATTGATTATCAATGACGTGTTAGTATGATGCAAGGTGCAATGCTGGCCAGCGTTATCGAGATGAAAGAGAAGATTCTGCTCACCAACCATTTCGAGACGTCCTTGGATTTACGAACACAATGGATTCGACGCAACAAGTGACATTGGGCCATCACGCCACACATTACAGCCAAGACAACTTCTCAAAGACGAAATTGGTCAGACGTGGAATATTGTACGTGTCAAGACTCTACCGCCCATTACGTTCGCGCCTCCACATCAGTTCGCGCCTCCACATCATCTTCTCGATTCGGAGCACGAGTTGTCTCTGCCGGTCCACCGCCTTGGAAATCAGCCTTGTACGCCTTCACATGGTCCGCAATCCGTGTGTCCATGGAAATAGCCGCCATCATTCTTGTGACCTCTGTCGGTGCTGCCCCTGGGATCGACCCTTCCACTGACACTCCACGTAGCTCCAATGCATTCCTGACCCCGATCTTTATGAGACTCCGGAGAAACTTGTTCTTCACCACGTCTCTGAGGGGATCCGTGAGACCAAACTGTTTTGTCAACGTGGGATCTGTGAAACTGGTCAAGCGCTTCGATCTAGGAGCCTGAAGGAAGAACTGCTTTGTCGACGAGGAACTTCCGGAATGTGCTTCGTTCAAGTTGCCTGCGAAGTGGAGATAAGAATTCAAAGCATCGAGTCGACAAACACACATACGTCCAAGATCGTGCATCAGTCTGTTGAGCTCTCCAAAGCGCTGTCTCACTGCTTCCAGTTTATGAGAGAGTGTGACTTCCGTTCCGCTCTGGAGCTTGAGTACAGCAGCTGGATCGACAAAAGCGTGCAAGATCTCGCCCGCATTCGCTTCTAGACCAGTAACACGTATGGCGTCCGTGAGGCGACTCATCCTGACCGCCGATGCATTATTATCTCCATAATCCGTCAAGTCCGGTGGGTAGTCTAGCATGATGAACGCTTTGTCGACCTTGGACAACTCGGTATTAGGTTTCTCCGTGATACCATGGATCTCATACCTGGCCAACAATGGTGGTCATCCATACGTCCGCTATCATCCAGAAAACGAGACCACTCACATCATGATGGACTCTGGATCAAAACTACTTGAATTCTCTACCGCGTCTGCGCCAATCATCTTCATCATCTGACTTTCAACCAAGTCTTTGCTGCCATAGCGTCGCGAGTACTCGCCAGAGTGCTGCCTTAACAACCGGGATACGTCTGAGCCTCGAAGCGGGCTCTGATGCTCGTGAGCTAATCCAAGAACATGACCAAACTCGTGAAGGATAATTCCAAAGTCGGCCGTGTCGGGTTGTCCCTTGACACCATGTTTAAGGGTTTCTAGGTTGAGTGTGATCCCGTCGTGCTTGGTCGCCTCTTGTCCGATATAACTCCAATTGCCGTCATCTGGATGAAAGCCGACTCGAATGTTGGCACGTTCAGGAGTTGTTACCTCTTCGAAGCAAACGTTGGCGTAATGCTCCCAAGTCTCGCGACCCTGGTACACCTTGTCCCTCTTGATACTGTTCCAGACGATTTGATGTTTTTCCTCCGTATAACCAGGACTTTCCTTCATGAAGTAAACCGTAATTTTCTGAAAATCTCCGTCGTCGGTAACGATATTATAGAACAGATTGTCAGCGACAGCAGCTATGACTTACGAGTGCCTTCGCTTTGTCGATACCTTTTGGATCGGCGATGACGAGATTTTCATCGGAAAAAGACCATAGATATTCTTTCAGATCACTCTTGGGTAGTTCACGGCATGAAGTAGTTTGATAGGTAGACATAGAGCGCTGAGACAACCACAAATTTCGTCAACGATTTAGGCAGAAGGGATGAGAATGGATGGAATGTGATTTGTATCGGCCGCACGCTGGCAAAATATTGAGATCGCTTTCCAGAATCGAGAACGGAACCGCTTCTACGTCTTGCCAGAACGGACCCATGATAGACGCAAGGTGGAATCGTGATACAATCGGATACCTCGAGTGGGAAAATGACTTAGGCGCATGGAAATTCTGTTGTCTTCGGCTTTGAATATCAGATATCAAGCTTCCAGTCATTTCCGTCTGAAAAGCTCCGACCAGCCAGTAAGATGGTGAATTTATCTCCGTAGATCATTTCTCAACTTGCTATGGGTTGCATCCCGCGCTCCTTCGGGCTGGAAGAACTTATAACTTAGAAGTTGGCTTTCCACCGCAGTTGGAAAGTATTGGGGTAATGATGTTCCACTGGCAGCGTGTCATGATCCGTGGGAAAGTTCACTATGGTGGGCTTATCGTCACGGTCAACCAGATCTACAGTGACACCCCCATGCCCCATCGTGACTTGCTTGCCCTTTTGCCCTGCTGTGCGTTCGCCATGTCATTTCCATGCCGCAGTGCTCTGTACATCGCCTTGCACTGCATATTCACATCTTAGTCTAGCTTGTCTTGGGCTTTGACGGGTGTCCGATTGTCCGCGTCCGCGTTCTAAGATGCTGTGCAGGTCGTTGATCAGTTCTTGCTTTCCTCGTAACTACTAGACGCTCCCCGTCTGCCTCGTCGCCGGTGGGTGTCTCGCCACAGTTTGCTACTGCCCTTCCAGTGCTCTCACTGCAAAACTCAACATTCAGGGTTTTCTTTGATTTGGTCGTGGAATAGGTGGTGGTGGTGGTGTCTGAACTGCCACATCTTCGTTGACCCATTTTGTGTCGCTGACTGTGATCGCCAGCCATCTCATCCACCGGGTGGGTGCGATTGGCCATGTCTCTATTTCCTCGATCGACAACCTTTGACACGTCCTTGTCCTCTCCCCACCACCACCGTCGAAGTCAACCTCCTGCCACCGTGTGTTCATGCACATTGCATCCTGTTGATTGATTTCCACCTCGACCCCTTCAACCTTGGGGTAGGTACGTAGTGCATTAGGGCACATCCGGGAGATTGCAGACTTCTCTGGTCTTTCTTGTCGAATACGACGCTGCCCGTTCCCTTCGCGCTATGTACCGCCCCGATTACGGGGTCTTCTAATGATATTTGTGGCTTGTTGACTCGCTGCCCTCTTCGAGTGGTCGCGCAGTATGTTGCTGATGCATCGATCCATGGAACTTGTCAATCTCTGTTATTTACATGCTGTCTACCCTTTCTTACCATCCAATGGTCGCCCACCGTAACTCGTTCGAAGCTTTCTTTTACTTACCTAAGTAAATCCGTTCCGCCCTGCCGAGTTATCGAGAACCATACACTTCCATTCCACGATCGCGAATATCCTACAATTTACACCGGAGCGCAAAACCGAGACACGTAAGTAGAACAAAACTACTATCACTGAGGTACTGGACGAGGAGTGACGGCAAACTCCTTGAGGCTGTTATTGTACGTGGTCACGTAGGACGAGACGTCCGGATGCATGGAAAGCCCTGCGATCATACGTGCGACCTCAGTCGGGTTTGCTCCAGGAACTGTCTGCTTCAACGGGACTCCTTGCTGTACCAGCGTGCTCTGAACCACGTTTTTCACGACGCTCTTGAAAAGCTTATTGTTCACCACGTCCCCGAGGAAGTCCGCGAGGCCAAACTGTGTCAAGGGGGCGGTGTTGACACTGTTTGCTAACGTAGCGTTGGCTGCATGGCCGGAAATCAGAACATAGTCACTGTGTTCATTCAAGTCCACTTACCGCGACGAAGGCGCATTGCGTCTTTGTTGAACTCGGAAAACTGCTTTCGCATCGCTAGAAAAGAGGACGCGGGCTTCGTATCTGGGTCGTTGCCATCGAAAACGCGCCATGCGCCAAGAATCCTGCCTGCCGCACTGTTCGAAACCCCAGCGTCTATCATGGCTTGCATGAAGAGTGGCAAGTATTCTCTGCCTTGCTCGTCCTTTTCGTTCAGCGGTGGTGGATAATTCATCATGATGAAAGCCTTGTCGAGCTTGGACAGCTTTGTGTTCACAGGGACATCGATTCCCTCTTCGTTGAGGCGACCGGGCATGAAATACCTAGGAGAAAATGCGTTCAGTGACGTGATCCAGAGTCTAAGTGTCCGAGTCGCTTACATCATGATGGATTCCAAGTCGAGCTGGCTCATGTTCATGATTGATCCCTCGTTATACGTATCGATGATTTGGGACTTGACCGTCGCTCTGTCTCCAAGAAGTGGCGTGTAGTACTTGTAGACCTCGAGCTCTTTGAGATGGATGAACTCTCCCCTGGCGGGGCTCTGATGTTCGTGCATCATCCCAAGAACATGGCCGAACTCGTGGAGGATAGTTCCGCGATCGTCGTTGTCGGGTTCTGGGTTGTCTTTGAGCCAGCCCAAGTTAAGCGTGGGTTTGTCTTTCTGAATGAACTTGGCACGGGCGCCGACGCAGCTCCAAGACGGTCCGGGTTGGAAGGCAATGCGAATGTCGGAGTCGTCGAGCGTCCTGGTAAACTCGAACGTAATATACGCCCACTGTTCCCACGTTTCAAAGCCTTTGACTTGACTTCGTTCGATTGTATTTTTTACGGCAGTCTCTTTGTCCTCGCTCCACCCAAGGCTTCTGATGAAAGCGTACTTGATGATCTAAAGAGAGAATGAGTATTTGCGCAACGATGACAACCGTGTTAGCGTCGAACCCTCCTAGCATCGCGTTCATCGACTCTGCTTGCATCATAGTCCCACGCGTCTTTGGACATGAGGGCATGCGCTCTCGCGTCGTTCACCTTTGCTTTATCAAGGTATGCATTGGGCGGTACGGTGGCGCAGGCGCCATTTGGAGGGGTGGGCGGGCTAAGGGCCCTGAGCATGCGCGCGATAGCATCATGGTCTGGGGAATTGGCTGACATGGCTAAGTGGATTCAAAGTACGGAATGTTACGAGTAAGGATTGAGAGAGATTAGGCGAAGAGGACTTGGATGACTCCAAGGTGTTATGTATTTGTGAGCGAGTCCGTGGTGGGATGCCGGCGACACATCGCGTCGCTTTTGCAGTGTCAGATCTAGGGCTACCCGTGAAGAAGGAGAGACAGACATCGAATTCAGAGAAGCTCAAGGCTGAGAGAATTTGATTGGGCCTTGCCACTCCCAGCCTCCGTCTCATCACATCAACACTGGCACCAACAGCGCCACTCTTCTGAAAGACCTGTCCCCTTGATATTTGGCTAGGATAAGTACTTACTAGTATTAGTATCCCCGCTGATACGGGGATCTCCGGTGAGTCCCCAGGCTCCGAGTGTCTGGGTACTGGATAACTTAACCTTATCCCAACCTCGTGGAGCAGTGAATGGCTTCCAGAAGATGATCTGGTGGATGTCGCTTAAGTGTGTTCTCAGTGTGGCGGATACAGACTGACCTTGTATAGCGATTCTGTGCCAAGGTCATGGCAAGACTCCACTTTACGTACCAGTGTACAATTGCCACCAACAACACCTTGCCATCCTTCAACCAAATAGGTACACGGGGCGCCGCCGCAATTCTCCAGCACTGAAATGATGCAAACGTCCGTCGACAATTTGGTATTGAGGTGGCAGACGTGCTAATGCATGTCGCAATCAGGTCGATCTTCTTTTTACTCCATCCCATGTCACGAAATAAGCTGTACACCGAGGTCTCGGTATTCGCGATACGTTCCAAGGTGGCGTTTCAGCATATATAGAGAACATACCTTGCCCCCTCACTTTCATCCAAGTCTTATCGCTACTACTTGTACTGTCGCTCGAAGTTATGCAGGATCTCGACCGTCTCGTCTGTGGTCCTTTGCCTCTCGTCGCAGCTCTCGGGATCGTCCAAGAGAATGGTCAGGATATAAAGTGCTTCAACCATCAGGATCCAAAAGCCTGGCCGAGCCACTCTGTCAGTGAGCGTCAATGCTGCCTTGTGTTGCATTACTGATGTTGTCATCAACTCGCGATTAGAACGTCACTTACAGCTTCATCGATGCCGCTACCTTGTTGCAGGAAGGGCTCGTGAAAGACGCTATTGCCGAGTATACTCGCTACGCCAACGTCACTCTAGTTGAGCAGACAGACGAGAAACTGAAGGGCTCTGCGATGATCCGAATCTCATTCAAGGATCCAAACCGTGCTTGGTCCGCGATCGGAATCGATGCTCTCAGGATACTCAAAAAGGAAACTATGAGCCTAGGTTTCATCCCCAAGGACATCCCCACAACTCCCAATGCGGTGGAGACTCGTAAGCTGCTCCAAAAGCTTACTCTTCACGAATTTGGGCATGCGTTTGGCCTCGCTCACGAGTGGAAGCGTGCTAACACGCTATCGCCAAGGCCAGGCGACGTGTACGAGGATGCCATCGATCAACATCAGAATGCTTTTAAGTTTGACACGTCGAACTTCCCGGAGCCGGACGAGGACTCCATTATGAAGTACGTCTATTGTCCCTCAAAGCTTTCTTTTCTTACACTACTACCAGCTTCTTCGTACCCAAGGACTCAAATTCTGGAAAGGCGATTACCCTGAAGGAAGGTCTCTCGGACAAGGACAAGGCCTGGCTCACTCTCAACTATCCAGGAAAGGCGGCCAGTGCTGGAGGCGATGCTGACGCCGGAGTCCTCAAGGCCCTTAACGTTCTTAAAGTCCCTCTTACAACCACATCTCGAGTTCTGCTGAGTTCTACGGTTTCGGAGATGCGTTTTCATTACCTCGAGTATATTTCCACGACACACAGGGACCAATTGGGTAAGTAGTAGAAGATGTCATGCTTCGGACCTTGATTTGCTATTCTTTAGGTGCCAAACTCATCACGAACGCCATCGAGAAATTGAAGTCAGAAAACTCGCCGCACGAATTTTCTGTCGAGTCGCATGTTTTGCAGGGCAAGATGACGGGAGTTACTCCTTTAGTGGATCACAACAACGAAGACGATCTCTATGATACTGTCGCTGCCGCGGTGCTGAACCCCCAGTTCCACCAGATTCTCGCCAACGTCGTTAACCAGCCTGACGACGACCAGCCCCAAGATGCCCAGCATTTTATCGGCCCTTTGCTTGGCACATTCACGCAGTTGGCGGGGCTCCTCCTCGGTGGAACGCCAAAGAGTACCGCGTCGGGTTTATACACAGGAACTCCAGATGCCCAGCACTTCATCCCTCTCCTTACCTCCCTTTTGCCGATGATCGTCGGACAGGTTCTCAATGGGATACCGGGCGGTACCGCTGCAACCATAAACCCGCAGCCCCTTCCTCCCCAAGTGCAGCAGGGCATCTTCGATATGTTCAACAAGATAGTGAAAAGTCCGGTGTTCACCGAGGTCGTGAAAGGTGCAGTTACCAGTATGATTTCCGACGGGAAATGATTGTAGCCGTTGAATGTATTTTGTTGAACTTCGAACGTATCCACTGATTTCCTTTTTTTGCTGCGATGTCATCCGATATTTACGTGGAGAACAGTGCCGCATCGCAGGGCCACGTTGTGACTCTCGCGATTGAGCATATGCATGCTCAGTTCAGCGCAAGTATCACACAAGTTCGCGTAACGTTGCATGAATATTGCAGAGTGCTTGAAGGAGTCCTCAGAGCTAGCCATGCTTCCAAGTTCGTTGAGGGTCGTGCCATTTTGCGTCACCCCACTCGCCGTTGATTTGGTGAGGGCCGAGGCAAAAATATCCGACCAGCTTGGCTGGCTCCACCTGCTCTCAATGACCACCTCTCGCAATCTCTTTCCATATCGGCAGGTAACTGCTTGATGTTCGAAAACTCAGGGATCCGTCGGCACTTGGCAAGGACATGCGAGGGATACGTGCGGAGCCTGAAAAGAACTTCACCCGTCTGCACATGCACAACGGATGGATCCGAGATTAATGCTTCTAGATATCAATCGTGATCGCTAAAGTTGGGGTGACAATAGAAATGAAAATGATATCTGGTAGGATCTGCATTCCCTTGTGAAAACTATCAGGTCCATCTCCGTACAAGAATAGTCCTCTCCGTCGGCGACGGAAACAGCTCTATCTCCTCACCACGATTTATCCGTCTCGGTAAGTGCCAGTGAGTACTAGCACCCAACTTGTTCATCTAGATTTTTTGTCAGATTATACTGATGTCCGAAGTACCTTGCGAGTCTGCTCCTGAAGCACAACACGGTGTGGCTGCTCAGCCATCCCTGTTGTGGCCCCTTCTGGATCCGAACCCGGATTACCTCGTCTATGGGACTCCATTAACTGCTGCAGTGGTAAGCCCGTACAAGCTGTTTTCATGGTGTCGCTGTTATATCTGTCGCCCCTGCTAGCTCTTATGCTATCGCTTCTTGGACGGAACGGAAAACCAACGTCGAGCAGTAAAATCCACCATCGAAACTTTGGAAAAGCCACCAGAGAGTCCATCTTTCGTGACTTGGGAAGACTGCGCTAATGTCAAATTTCAAGAAGTCAAAGGCAACGCCACCGCCGAGATTCGAATCACGTTTCGACAAGAAGTGAAAAGAAATGGGGTGGTCGACGATTGGTATTGGAGCGCGGTCGGAAGTGACTCGATAGATCCCAAGCAGTTTCCCTCACACACGGCGAGCATGAAGCTTGCAGGGCTTCCGGACGAGTACCCTCCGAGCGATTACCATCGCGGGAATATCCTCCACGAGTTCGGCCATGCTCTCGGCCTGAAACATGAGCATCAGAGTCCTGCCTTCGAAGGTGTGGTGGAGCTGAACGAGGAGGTGATCATCAAGCACTACCATGGGAATGAAGAAGATGCAAGACGAAACGTTTTCGACAAGGTCCAGGAGCCCACAAACTATACGCAATTCGACAAGGACTCTATCATGGTGTAAGTACCGGTTTCATTCTGCGCATTGCATTTAATCTTGTAATCGTTTAGATACACTATCGATCCAGAATGGCAGAACACACGTTGGTGGCAGACTATCAAAAGGATTCTGGCTAACGACAAGCTATCTGATCTTGACCAAGCGTTTATCCGACTCATGTATCCACCGGATCTCTCTAAACCGGACAATGAAGAGCCATTCTTCCGGGCTATGGTTACAGCCGGTGTTGACAAACGCACTGCGGGACTTATACTGAGCGACTCCTTGGATATTCAAGGCTCGGTTGGGGCTCGGCTTACGGCGATGCGAAATCGGTTCAATGTATGGAAGGATGGATTATTGTTGTTCAAAAAACGTACGTTCTCCTGCATAGTACAGTGTTTAATCCAGCGCTGAATCCGTACAGCTAACAAACTTTTTTGGAGAGGGATTGACCCGGCAGTGTTGAGGCAGTCGGGTGTCAATGGACTTATCGGGGAGGTAACGCGGAACAAGCTGTTCCAGGGCATCGTGATGAACATCATTCATCGATCGAGGGAGGAGTATGGGATCCCGACGAATGTCTCACTACCTGGTGGGATGCAGAACGAGGTAATGAATATGCTTGGCGCCCTCGCTATGCATGCGGATGTGGCGCGCACGGTGAAATACTAC
>JBBPLG010000793.1:0-13478 GCA_038089695.1 Xanthoconium separans | reverse complement strand
CCTCACACGAAAAGGGCCATATCCCACCTTGCATACAAACCATTATACTTTCCTTGTTCACTTTGCTATGTATGTTACCGTTGTCGTTGAGTCGAGTGGGATATACATTTGCATCACTGTGAAAGCCGCTCAGTTGTTTGGAGTCTGGCTACTGATTGGCCACTCCGTAATATTTTCTGTAAATTTGAGCCTCACGGCCAACTCACGGCGAAGTTTTTTTTTGAAGCATCGGTTATCGCCTTGCAATGTCCGAACAACGTAAGTACCAACCTGGAGGTCATGCCTCCCATCACATCTTTCGCTCTGCCGAAGTCCAAGACATATACTAGTCTCCCCCTCCGTCCTCGGACGAAGGGTTCGAAGCACTTTTCGTTCTGCTGAAGACCATGAAGGTCTCAAATCGCACAGCCAAGGTCCGAGAGGAATAGATCTTTGCTTCCAACATACTTGTGATCTCTCCGATCTCTCCCACGTCTTTCTTTCAGTGTACATGTCTTCTGGTATGGAACATAAGATCGGAAGAGACGATATCCAGTCGGATGATCCAGAATCTGTGTCCAAACTCCGGAAATATGCCAACAATGTCCTTTCAAGAGTCCAAGTGAGTATTCGCATTCATACTACTCGCACCGAGTCGCACACCTGATCGACCAAATCTAGGACTACAGTAACAAACTGATCGAGAATCACATCATCCACGACACCACTCCCTTCTCCGAAGTTGATCTGTTGACTCAGGGTTGTCCACTTTGTAACATCCGTCTGCAGAGCTGCAGTGAATGTGATGCTGTCGTTGCCTGCTTGAACGACGATTGTCCAGGGTCACACATGGGCGGATTCGAAAAATGTACCGAGCGTGAAATGATGACATGTGACGGGTGCCTCGAGACGATGAAACAGGACAAGGATGCCCCCCTTTTGTACGGTGTCCGTCGTGCAACGCCTGGTCTTGCAACTATTCCGTGTGCTGGTGCCCAGGGCAAGTGATCGACGCACCACCAGCCTGAGGTTCAGCGGAACTGGCCGAAGGCTCTCGCGCAAAACGCTACCCGGTTTGTCAACCCGGACGCGATGCAAGTCGTACGGTTCGCATCCACCCATACCTGGCCCGTGCATGTCATGCATCGAGTCCGGCCATGCCAACGCATGGAAGGGGAGGCGGCTTGTTCCAATCCGTCCTCTGTCCCTCTCCGGTGATGGCTTCAAAGTGGCTCTGTGGCGCCTATTGCCCTGAATGTAACGCTGGCCACGCGGGTCAGCGCTGTGTTTGCGGCGCGTGTCTTGAAGTGGATCCTTTGGATCTCTCAGGGTCCTTTCGCGGGCTTCGAAGCTTCCTTCTTTGTCCTCGATGCGACACGTCCTATTGCGAACAGGGATGCAAACGCCTGCGACGTTTGCTCCGTTTGCCGCCGGGCCTAGTAGCGTCTGTGTCTGGTGTCAGGAACGAGCAATGGGAGATGGAGAAGAACATCATGGGCGATCGTGGTCAGCCTCAAAGTACATATTACACGTGCGAGTGGTGCGCAGGGCACGTGTGCAAAGAATGCTGCACGACTCGTCTGAGAGAAGGGGGTGTGCGTATAGTTTGCGTTTAAGTGCGACCAGGACGTCTTCTAGCATGACTGACCCAGAGAGGGAACGTGGCTTTTCTGATACATGACATGGAGAGACACTAACTTGGTTGTTACAACTTGGGGGTAAATATACCTAGTCGGTGTTTGACTGGACTGTGGTTGGGAGGACACCGACGACGCAAAATAAAGCATCCATGCTCAGGTTCCAGACCCTACAGCAGGACATGTACATGTACCACGAAAATCCAAATTCATACGAACCTGACAATAAATATCATATCTAGCAAGGGGTAACACGTCATTCCGAGCTGTTCTCGCGCACGAGTCTATGCATCGTCATCGTCGTTGTCAATGTCGTCATTCAACATCTTGCCCCACGCCCGTGATCACAAATAACTCTTAGCTGCCTCCTCGTCGCCAACACTCCCAGGCAAAGACCCAAGCGTGCCCATCGATGCCACCGCCATCCGACTCGACTCGCCCACGAGATGCAACATGTGATCGACCACCTCCTCGGGGGTCGTCACGTGCCAGCTAGCCATCGTCCGCTTCGTACTCGGACCCACGGCCGTCGTGAAGATGGCGTCGGACGCGATGGCGAGGTCGACGTCTGATCGAGAGATGCCGTGGTTGTTGTCAATGAGGGTGACGGAAAGCGGGGGCGGAAGGCGCGCTTTGCCGGTCGTGGTGGGTGAGAAGACGTGGAGCGCTCGGAACATGTCTTCGTCGGTCTAGGAAATGCGGGATGAGATCCAGGGCAGCGGCGATGATTGTGTACGCACCTTGTCATCGCCTGCACAAAAGATAAACTCCGCATCGGGGTTCAGGAACAGAATCCGCTTGACGATCTCACCCTATTTTTGGAGAGCGAGCGAACAACATTGAGCAAAGTTTGGGCGCTCTCGATGTCAGGAACGGACCTTGTTCACAGCCAATGGACGGACTTCAAGATTCTTTTTCCCAACCAGCACTTCGATGGGACGCTTGTGGGCCAAGTTGTTCTCCAACAAGTCTTGACACTGTCTGCACTGGAACAAGCTGCGGTTTCACCCAACATCAGCATACGCGAGACCGTGCAAACCGTAGAAAGGAAAACGCACCCCCACTCGGGATCGCTCGCCCGATAGTGCCACGTAATCGAACTCTTCTTGACCTCGATGTGACTCCCCGTCGTCCTCTCAGTATAATATCTGAAAATCTCCGCCACCTCGTCCATCCATCCCATGTCCAACTGTGCCGTAAAGTTAACCCAGGTGTCATCCTCATCCGTGGCCGCGTTCCCGTTGCCATTAGAAGGTTCACGAATGAAGCCACCGTGTTCGGCGCTCATACCGAGGTGTTTGATGCGTCCGAGGTGCAGCTCCAAAAAGGCTTGGTCGCGACCGGAGACGATATAAACAACGTTGCATGGATCCGAGGCGAGCTTCGCAAGGGCAGTAAGTGCATCCGTAGAAGGCACTGCCATCGAAGGTGTTTTGACGATGGGTGTAAGGGTACCCTAGAAACCAAAGTATCATTTCAGCACCCGACTGGACGACATCCTGCGAACCAAGACGAATAGATGGCACGCACGTCGTAATCAAACAAAAACAGGCGCTTGGTTGCACCGTCGTACTTGTCCTTGAGGAGCTCTTTGGGGAGGTAGGGTGTACCGCGCGCGGTAGTTTGGCCATTGATCTGTGAGAGAAGCATCTTGACCAGCAGAGCTGCCCATGTATGTGATGTGTGCGTGGTGACAACTTTGTGTAGCGCAGCGTGCCGAGCGGCTTTAGAGGCAGAAGACATGAGGAGACCAGTATTAATCGCGGCAGCAACACCCTATTGGATTATGATGAGAAGGTGATCACTAGGATGTAGAAAAGAGGAGACGCACCCCGAGATCCCATGGGTTAACTTGCAAAGCTTGACTCATGTGTTGACTGATGCCCATGAATTCGCTCAAAACGAGGGGTGATCGTTTGGTTCGTTCTTGTGCGATAACAAACTCCATTGAAGTCGTGTTCATACCATCACGCAGAGGTGTGATGACGCCAAGATCTGCAACAGAAAGTAGTGCATAAAATTCGTCCTTTTTGAGCGTTTGGTGGCTGCGTGATGCGGAAAAGAGTTAGCACGGCGTTCTGCCGAAAAGACGACGAGAAAGAAATGGGATGGAAGACTATATACATTCGAGAAGGACGCACTAATGATGAACAGGTATGAAATCCAGACTTCCGTATTCTCCATTGATATGTGCGACTAACTCCGATACTTGACGTTCCAATTTCGGCGAGTCCGTAAGCGAGGGGGACGTCACCTGGATAAGGACGACTTGACCTTGCCACTCGGGGTAATCCTGTAGTAGTTTCTCGAACGCACGGAGCTGTACCATGAATATGTCGTCAGTACATCATATCCGAGTGAAGAAGAACACGAAGTAGGGAGGAGGACCTGAGATAGCGCCATACCTTTTGCAAAACTCCCTTGACAACGTCCAGCTTGTCCCTTCCCACGATGATCTTTTTGTCCGCGTATAACGCTCGGAGGGCCTCTAATTTCGGTTGGATGCCGGGCCGTAATGTGTCTTTTGCTACACGTTCAGCATCGATACCAACCGGACAGTGAGAGACTGCGACAATATGGCCCTGTACATCAATCCCGATATATTTGTGCTCGGAAGCGTTGGAATGGTTGCGATCGGAGGCTGAATGCGTGCTGGTGCTGGAAAGAGAGGCGGTGGTAGAACGGGAAGTCGTTTCATATCCACAAACGCGGACACAAGCGGATGTGAAGTGACGTGAGTATGAGTACGTTTGGAAACAGACGAGATTGGCGGCGAGCATCCCATCGAGAATCTCCTTGCGACCTGTCCCATCCATGAGACCAGACGAGAACACGAAGACGGGCAACCAACTTACGCGGTAAGCACCTGAATACCTCGGAACTTGGGAAGGGCGTATGGACGAAGAGCCCAATGATTCTGTGGAAGTATGCTACCAGGATAGTTCCATCAAGATACGATGCAGACTCACACGTCGGTTCCTTTTTCGCCCACCTCATTCCGCAAGAGTTTCGGAACGAGAAGAAGATGGTAATCATGTACCCAAACAAGATCACCTGGCTTGAGTAAGGACGCGATTCGTTCGGCAAACACTTGATTTGCCTGTGTACCGAGATGAATACCCAAGTTGGCGAACTAAGATCTTTAAAATTTACCTTTTCGTAGTGTACCCAGTGGGCATCTGCCGAGGCATACTCTGTGGCAACATCCTGCCAAAGCAGGTAGTGGAATAGCGGCCAAAGTGCTGACAAGTTTCATGTCAGTATGTCACGTGATGCGCGGAAAGATCTCGGGGGAGGAAAAAGAGAACCAAAGCACAAGGCAATCTTTATCCAACAATATGAGAAAGATAAATCGACGCGCATATATGCAGTTCCTTTTTGGAAAAAGAGCAACAACTGAATCTCTGATCGAAACGGCGTGATAGGTACTCGCTCATCATCACGACCGGAAAAAAAAACCGCCCAAAGATATGAAATCAATCAATCGAAGCTCCGGCATCAGCCAGATTGCCACGATGTTCCAGAAGCGAATGAACATCACTGCAACCTGTCATCGCCACAAAGAGAACAGCATATGTCATGCATATATAGAAACCGTGCGCCAAAAAGGTGGCCGAAAACCGAGTACGGCAAGGCGATAAGATCGTGCCGAGAAAACGATGAAAATAAGCGAAAGAAGTGACTCACTCGTCTTGCAGTAGCCTTCGTAGTGACCGTGTGCGACCTTGTCTTCGAGCCACACAGGCACGTACTCGAGTTTTCCCTTGTTTCCCTCGATCCCTTGGCCCTGACCGTCTTCGTCATATCCGATGAGCTCCGTCTCCAGAGCCTCTCTATCAGCTTGGCTGACGAGATGGCTCGGAACTGTCTGTTCTCCGTTACCGGCGTTTCCGCCGTTCTCCTCGGCGGATGCGGCACCACCGCCAGGGACCGACAAGATATCTCCGGTCCAGCCCACGATGAGCTGGTCGTGAGTAGCAGAGAGGGAGCGAATACCCGAGATCATGGCGGCATGACCGTACCTGGGTGCCAACTTCCAGCGCTTCGACGGCACTGAGGGCGGCTCCGATTGCTGTGCCTGGACAGGATCGCTTGTTGGGCTAACAGGAACGTCGCCATAGTGGGTGGGTGGGGACGGAGGAGGGCTGAGGACGCCTGCGGCAGTTGGTGAGACGTGGGAGATGAGAGTGGGGACAACGGGGAGATAGTGGCAGACGTGTACGATCCTGCCCGAGAGTTGTACGCCATGAGCCCTGTGAGATTCCTCGAGAGCGCGTACTTGCTTGCAGACGGCATCGAGGGAGATGTCGTCGCCAGCGCGGGTGTACGGCTCGTGGAAAGAGTCCATGGATGATGGGATGAGGGAAGGACGAGGAGGTGATGGGGAGGGGAAGGTTTATATCCTACAGAATTAGATTATCTACAGAATCGAGAAGAGTGGCAGATGATTTGAAGCTGGTGTGCTGGATTAGGACACGGCGCCGAGTTCAACGTCCACCAAGCACAGAACTTCGCAAAAACGCACGGGATCAAGACGGAAGTAAGCTCGGACGGCTTGTAAAACGTTGCCGCGGTTGTCGTCGTCGCTGTTCAGGTCGTCGGTCAAGTCCAAGCCTTGCTCAGGGTCCGCAGGTAATATTCACGGCAATGCCCGGGCCGCGCTCCCGACCTTCCATTCTCGCCTCCTCACGTCCCTTTTCAGCCATCCAAGACCAAAAAAAACTAGTAGACGAGCCTGGTAACCAAGTCCCTGCAGACTGCAGTTTCATATAGAACCCTCACGTGTGTCCCTTCACGAACGTGCAGATCGCGGTCGGGTTTACACGGCGGTTGCCTGATCTTGCACCTGGAAAATCTCATCCCGAGATTCTCCTGATTGCCATTACCAGTTTTTGCTCGTATTGGGGGACTTGCACTCGTCGATTAGATAGAAAGCCCTCTAGTCCATGTCATGCTCTTACCTCCGTCTCCGTGACAGCGACCCCCGATCGACATCCATGGGCGTTTTATTTTTCTCCGATTAGGGCGTAACAGGTTGACCATATCATGTTTCATCTCGTTTCTGGATGCAACTAGGTGGTACTTAACTTGGTTCTATAGACTCATCCGACATCGCCGCCACTTACCGGGTTGTTACACTCGCGGCGTTTGACCGCCCAATAAGCTCCAGTAGGTTACGCCGAGACACTGACTATAGTCCACTTGGAGCTCAGACTGTGCATCTCACTGCTGGGCCATACATAAATGTTCACAGCACGTGGTCTCTGGAGGCTATGTCGGGTCTAGGCACTTGTCTCGGAGTGCCCATATATGTCGAACTGGCCTCGAGGTCACTCGTTGTTGTCGAACCACGACGAACGCGTTGCAGCGTTTTCACACCCTGACCCTCGCACGGATACCAACTTATCATTATCGACGCCCCCGAAAAGCAGTGCGCCACTCTCCCAGGCTGCGCGCTCCTTTGCACCCGATTAGCTTTTCACGTCCGAGCTTGAACAGTGCCTTTTCGACAGTCCGTTGGCATGCACTTTCTTCCCGCCTTTCTTCGTAAAGACTCGAAGGCATCCCTCATCAACGGCCTCTTGAAGAAAATCGCACAAGAAGATGCCATCAACGACAAGGTCAGTTCGCGTCGCCGTTCACCCATCGTCACTAACGTCTGCTCACGCGTTCCAACAATACCTAGGACGTCTTCAACGTCGTCATAATCGGCCAAACCGGCGTCGGCGCCAGTTCTCTTATCAACACGATCACAGGCACCGCGCAGGCCCCTGTCTCCACAGACGTCAGTCCCTGCACTAGAGCCTTCACCGCATACCCCTTCACGCTCAACGGTCGCTCCTTCCGTCTCATCGACACACCTGGCTTTGGCTCCTTCAAATGCCCCACCTCCGCCATCACCAAAGCCCTCCGTGAACTCGACGCCCAGTTCGGGGTCGACCTCGTCGTCAACTGTTTGCGTGGCACGCGCGGGGACGCCAACGCAGGCTACCAAAACTACACCGCGATTCGATCTGCAGTGTCAGATGACGTACCCATCGTTGCAGTGGTTACCTGTCTGGAGAGGTATAACGAGACGATGGATCATTGGTGGTCGACGAACGAAGCCGATTTAAAAGCGAGGCGGATGGTATACGCCGACCATGCCTGCGTCACGACATTGGATGCCTCGACCACCCGCGATGCCATGTTCAAAGACAGACTCTCCGCGTCGGAAAAGGCCGCAAAGCAGCTCATCATGAGGAATTGTTGGGCTGAAAAGAGAGGTGTTGGGAGATGGGTTCGCCGAGGAGACATGTTCCTTGGAAATTAATTAGACATGTGTATCTCACTTCGGTTGGTGCTGGTGGGTGGCCCCAAGCTGTTCTGAATAGCGCTCTCCGGTGCCCTGGCAGCAGTGACGCTGTGTAGAGGATGGGAAACGACGCATGTTTACGGCTGACTCGCGAAGGGCTGGTGCTGTGTATGTAGGATAACTTCAGATAGATCAAAACGTTTGTCTCTGCGCGCAACTCGATGGACTGAGAGACTTCTATCAAGTCACGGCGAGGACCTACACGTGTTAATCCGGTTTGTTGACGTGATTTCATCGCGAGGTCGGAGTTACTACATCCCATCCACTGAGCCCTGGCAAGAGGGGGCCAATGACGACTCATCGCAGGGGGGCTCGCAGCATCTTCATTATCCTCCAAACGTAAAATGTCAGCCGTTTGTTTCTGTTCGCAGGCGATCAACGTTATCTCGTCTCTCTCGGAACGAAGGATCGGAACACGAGGAAGCCCTGCAGGTATCCACGCGAGAGTTCCGTGACGCCGAGAGAGTGATGATAGTCACCTCCATTCTCCCCACACAAAAATACCCCCAAGAAACGACAAAAGGGGATAGGCTGTTCTGCCGCGAGTCGTGCAACATGCAACGGCTACGATGGAATGAGAGTGGGGAATCAGTCCAGAGAAAAACATGGATTCAGGATGACGGTAACCACCATAAAGGCATGCACTCGGCGCAGGGGTGCGGCATGCTTCCCATGAGGCATCCATCGACTCGATTTGAATGCCATCTTCTTAAAAAGCCACCACTCCAAAAAAGCCCAGAACGCCGTCGTCGAGCTTCGAACAACTCCTCACCCAACCACCGCGTGTGTGCGTTCCACCATCCTTCCACCACCACCCGGCCTCTAAGAATGGCGTCGAGCAGGTTCTTTGCATCTGCCAAGCTCTTCAGCGAAACACCCAGGTTGAGTCGGTTTCGTGTGTTTCACCCGTTTGAAGCCAAATCCCCAACGATGCCCATGCCAGTGAACAACGTGAGTCCCTCAGCGTATTTCAAGAGATGACCATTCACACGACATTTCGAACAAGGGCGACCGGGTGCATGTCATCGTCGTCTTTGGACGCACGGGCATGGGCATCAGCTCTCTCGTGAACCTGATTCTCGGTCGCGAAGACGCACCGTTTAGCACAGACATTCACCCCTGCACACTCATGCCTGCCGCATACAGGGTAGACATCAACGGCCATGCATTCGATATTTATGACATACCCGGATTCGGGAACGAATACGCACCCGAGAAGACTATCAGCGACCTCTACACCGAGCGTGGCATCGACCTCCTCATATACTGTCTAAGACCGAAAGAGGGTATTGCCAAGAAGATTTACAACGACGTGCGATCCGCCGTGCCGGAGAGAGTACCCATGGTCGGCGTCGTAACGTGTCTCGAGAAATACACCGAGTCGATGGAGGCCTGGTGGTCGGGGGCGAGGAAGAATGGCGATATGCTGGCATCGAGAGGCTTGAAATTCGTCGACCACGCATGCGTGACGACGCTCTCGCGCGAAGACGTCTCGTACAACATGGATTTGTACGAGCGACGGTATCAGTCGACGCAGGCCGTCAGAAACCTCATTTGGAGGAACTGCAATGGAACGAAGCGGGTCACGTACGTCAAAAGCGCGGGATATCTCCCTGACCTACCTTATGCTTGATGCGTGCGCTGGGCCCGTCTTGCTTGCTTATACTGTTTCTTTGTTGTCTATTTTTTTTTTCGGCACGACTTCGGCGGCTAGATGACAGGCAGTGCCTCTTTCGCCCGTTCACGTTAGCTTTATGTTTACGATGGTATACCCAGACGCTCTACGAGAGTCTACCTTCAGGTTTGTTTATGCCCCAGCATTCGCAACTTACGCTCGTTTCTAAATGTACTTGTAGTCCTCGTTTGTCTCGTCGTTCGTTTGATACAGATCTCGAGGGTGGCCGGTGAATAGCATTGTGATAAATGACTCGAAGTTCTTGATGGTTGGCGCAGGCGTTGCAGACATGCTCGGTGATAAATTTACGGCTTTTCACCAATGTTCGGGAGCTAGAAGATGGGTTCACGGACGAAAGACGGAAATTACATAACATTCCGAGAAACGAGGTCAAAGCACTCAGCAACGTCCTCACTGGGAGCATGTTATTCCGCCAGCCGTCAAAACATAGCCGTCAAGACCATTACTTAGTTCACATCCGTGATAACGGCCCAGTCGCCAAGGTTGTTCAAATTGCTTACAAGAATTTCATATCTCAATACATCTTCATTCACTTGTCTCTTTAGATGCAAGCTCGCCGACCAAAAGCCTTGGGTTGCTTCCGCTCCGGCGCAGAATGACATCGCCCCACTGCGATGCAAGCTATGATCCTTTTCAGAACACCGCGTCTATTGCGCGAAGTGGCCACGGCTGCCGCTCCTGCAGAGTTCAGACGACGAACTTCTTGACAAAGCACACTGTCGTGGACTGAAACATTTCTCTAGTGGACAACACTGATCATCAGTCCATAGCAGGCAGCTGAATGGATAAAGACACATCATTGAAGCCTTTGTCAACTCAAATGCCTTTGAGCTTGATATGCACTTGTCGTCATGCAGGTTACCATGACAGCGGTGACTTTCCCGCTGGGTGTTTGTATTCACCAGACATGGTTTCAAGTGCTCCTTCGTTACGAGTGTTTTCAGCACATGCACGGTGGTCATAGGTAGAACCCATCTCTTCAGAAACAAGAGCTACAACATTGCGGTTGGCAATGTAGGCGATTGTTGCAGTGCATACGATGTACCGCCTGGCATGAACCAACATGACTCGAAATGTTGAATGTTCTTTCGCGTGAAGAGTAACTTAGGTATGATTCAGTCGACTAAAACTCTTCTGTATCAAGTTAAAGACAAGTTAGAACGTACCAAAAACTGAGCATTCCGTAGGATTGGTTGAGAGAAGTAGAGTCAAGCACAAACAAAAGTAAACAATTCGTCGTTAGTCCACAGCCAGAACGGATACATCCGGCGATCGATCATCTTGCGCTCATCCCTACACGCCGTACGCGGGGAAGGGAAAGATAACTTGCCACACGCACAAGTGACAGGATTCAGAAAAATCCATTATCTACACTCTGACGGCAAGGCTTCACATATTAAACGATATTGTACAAGCGCACTCAGAACACTACCAGGTACTTCTCAATATCCCAACCTGCCGCTTGCAATCCTGGCTTCACCGCACAGTTGATCATTGGTTCGGGTCCACACACTAGAATTAAACCTTCTTCAGAAGGGCGAGGCATCTCAGTCTTGAGCATGTTGTTGTTGATTCGACCAATACTTCCAGTCCAGCCAAACGGCGCATTACTGAGGACGTAATGCAGACTAAAGCGGTCTTGACCGTGCTTTGCATACAGGGCATCAAGATCATCTCGGCAGAGAATATCTTGTTCCGTTTTGTTCGCGCTTATGAGCCATACCTTGGTTTCTGTATCCAGGTCGTCGAGGAATATGCTCCGGAGGACCTGTAGGATTGGCGTGATCCCTGTTCCCATTGGTCAGAAGCAAAAATTTCTGTCTGTATGCGACCCACCGCTTCCCCCACATATCATCCCCACTTCTTTAACCTTTCTGTCGATCCCTTTCCAATTCGCAACGCCCTGCCCGCTCCAGACGAAGGATCCTAGTGGTCCTTTCAATTGCACCGTATCACCGAGTAACAGTTGGTGAAATCCCGTTGTCATTTTCCCTCCTATTGGGAAGCCCTTCGAAGGTAGGTACAACCTGTCCCTTGTTTAGCCGCGTTTCCCAAGATAAATGAAGGGAACCAACTTGATCAATAACTCGATGAAACCGACTGCTCCCTGTTGTGAGACAGGGGTGTATGCTCTCTGGACAAGTTCGCTGGTGTCCTTTCTTCTAAGACGGACGAATACATGCTGGCCCACGGGCAGTCCAAGTGGTTGATCTTCTCGTGGTAGGTCGAATCGATATTGGTAGGTATCGTGGTTTATTTTCACGATGCTACTCAGCCTCACGTCTTTCCACTTAGTTCTCTCAAGGAATATGCCATCGGTTGTCTGGTCGTCCGTTCCAGAAGTTTCTGCCCCAGATTTCACCAATGTTCCAATGTGGAACTGTGGTGCGTCAGCTGTTATGATTTATGTTGTGCGATCCACTAACCTGCGCCAGTTTTTCCTTCCCCTCGGCTGAATGGATGGCAAAGAAGTCCTCTGAAGCATCCTCACCAGCAACGAGGATGATGGAATCTCCACCTCCGGGATGCTCATTCAAGAAGGGCGTTCCGTCGTACACCTCTCCATTGATAACAAACCACGGCTGCTCGCGATCCTGCTTCTTCAATTCTTCTAACGTAATTGTCCTCGTGACACCTGGTTTCGTCAATGGTATTTCCTCTATTTTTGACTCAGGGTCAGGTGAATTCTCTGCTAACGTATTTTGTCCAAAGATTGGTCTTGTGATGTCATACCCTGACGTTTTCATTCGCTGTGGTGGGTAAGTTATGGTGCAAGACGCCTTACTGCATTGATTACACACCTCCATCCAGCCGCCAGAAGCGCCAGCACTCGTCGGATGCTCGAAGTGCAACACAACCTGATCATCTTTTTCGGTCTTGTTTACGGCAACCCTAAACCACCTATCGAAGAAGTGTCACAGGCAGTTGATTCACCCTATTCGGGCGCGTACGCACCAGTTGTTCATCATGCCGAGCACGTGCCAATACCTACCGGCGGTGAGTACTGATAGAACTTGGGAATATTAGTCTCTTACATGTCCCGTGGTTGTATCGCGCTTCCTTCGTCGGATGCACGGACCATCAGTGCATCACACTCTCGTAGCTTGTTGTATTTGACATCAAAACTCCAGAAGCACCAACAGCTGAAATTGTACGTAAGATTTTGCCACCGTATTGCGCGTTCGTAGCTCACAATGTAGTGTCTCTTTCCATCAAGTCGAGAGTCCCATAGACAGGGTCCATGTGGCATATTTCACGGAACCGATCCTCGGGGTATTCGCTACACGATGGGTAAGACGCGCAATCATGACGAAGATGGACCCTCACATGGCTGCCAAAGTCCACGTTGCACCTTCATCTAGTGAGATTTCTACACGTGTCACCCGTCGACCACCACCACCATATGCATACCCGCGAATGGTATAGACATCATCCGATTCCAAACGTTTGCTTACAGTCAGTTTCTCGTCATGGTCAGGTTTTGCAATTGCACTATTCACATTTAGCTCCCTGCGCGATAGTCAGGTTCAAGCACATTGCCGCCATGATAACTACTCACGTAATGATATACCTGCCGTCACATTCGTAAGTTACCTTATCATGAGAAGGAATGTCACTGACCGGGGGTCATACCACCAATGCCTTTCAGCACGTGCCTGATCTGGCATCACTTGACTCGGCAAAAGCTTGTTATCCTTATGGTAAATCATTGAGCATGCGACGTTCGGTCATGGAAGACACGCTCTCACCCAAAAGTGTAACTATAATATCTCTCAGCGAAGACTGACCATCAAAAGGTATTCACACATAC
>JBBPLG010000792.1:0-13485 GCA_038089695.1 Xanthoconium separans | reverse complement strand
CCCCGGACAAGCCTTGGACTGCTGCCAAGAGCTGATCGTCGGTGACTTACCCGAACGGAAAGCGCTTGGCGCAGCGTCAACTTGTCCCCAAGACGATCATCATGAGGTGCATACGTGAGCGAGCGGGCATGTCAGGCACATGATCACGCATAGGGGGATGGACTGATGCGCGTTTGCCTGCGATATTGGACAGGGGCATGGACAGGGGCAGTATGCTCTCGGATACTTGTTTTTTGACTCCACCCATGAGGCGCTGATATCTTGGTACTTCCGGTGTGATTGGATCTCGCCAGAATCTTGGACTTCTGATCCAGATGTAGCGCTGGACTCTGCGAGAAAGTCGGGGAGTCCATGCCTGTGACGCCCGCTTCCTTGCACGGCTGAGTGTCGAATTTTATCCGCGAAATGCTTGTATGTCTCGTAATTCGACAGTGGGACGTGAGCTTTAAAGTCAACGAGCAGGGTGGCGTCGACCTCGGTACCACCGTGCGCCGAGACGGCGTCGCGAAATCGGAAGGTGCTTGGGACGCGTACTGAGTGAGGACGTTGTCCCGGATGATCTTGAGGAGCGCTGAATGCGTTCATTCTTGGAGGGCAGCTATCCGCGCAGACGTCTCAGCCGCAGAAATTGCGTCGACAGTCGACATCGCGTCAGAAATCTGGACCATCGTATTCACATTGGTCACGATTTGCGGCGTATGCCGAGTGAACAGACCTCCAGAGAAGCGGTTGCGTTCTTATGATGATGCGTCATGACTGGGCGGACTCTGGCCATCTGTACTAACTTTGATGTAACTTCAATGAAGCTCCGAGTCGGCGAGTCAGTCCAGGCTCTGATATAAGGCACTGATCGGAGGAGGACTTGCCTTTCAGATCATTCTCTGGTGATTCTACGCTGGCAGATGAACCTTTACGACCCTGGAAAATGTGATGGTCGTAGTTGTGTCAACTGAGTAACTTATAATTACCACAGGCTTAGAGATGCTAAGAAACGAGTCATGTGACTACCAAGCACGGCTCCAACCACCATGTCCTCGCTGTACCGTTCCGCCCTCAGCGCGCGGATTGCCAAATTGCCAGACTTGCCGCCGACGGACGGAGATGGGAACTTGTACGACGAAGCAGACGAAATTACAGATTCGCTCGGTTCGCTGCCGTCCCTGGCGTCGAGCAGCATGGGTCCACCACCAGCCCCGTAAGCCCCATGCGTGATCATCCCCCGTCCAACGACATGCCGATTCACATCCAAAGCGTATCCGCTGCTGGCGCAACGAGAACCCCAAACCCAGAGTTCGCGCCGATTCATCCAGATGCGTACGGGCAGTACTTTGCCCAGGCTCTCCAGGTCGAACTCCCAACGCGCGGACTCGTCGTCCGTGCGTACCATACCCCGTTGCGGGGAAGTGGTGTCATGATCATGCATCACGGCGCTGGGTATTCGGCGTTGAGCTTTGCGTGCGTGGCCAAGGAATTAGACGCGCTGATTGGCAAGGATGTTGGTGTGTTGGCGTTTGATGCGCGGAGGCACGGTGAGCGTTCCATTCTACCTTGGTTATGTTTGAAGTTAATTTAGAACAGGAAAGACCGTTCCAATGGAAGGCCAGTCGGATGAAAATCTATCTATGGATGTGTTAGTGGACGATTTGGTTGCTCTCGTGCAGACAATGTTTAAAGACGTGGAGACTGCTCCCGTGCTTATGGTGGCTAACTTCATATCCTCTGGCACTCCTCCACATATGTGTTCACGTGTTTCTGTTCTCAATAGCTTGTGGGACATAGTATGGGCGGCTCGGTTGTCGTTCACGCCTGCCCAAGACTCCAAGAACTCAAATATGTCGTGTGTGGCGTCGCTGTCCTCGACGTAGTGGAAGGTAGGTAGACCTTTGATCCTTACTTCGTTTATTTATGCCATTCCAAGGTACTGCGATCGATGCGTTACCACACATGCATGCACTTTTGGATACTCGGCCAGAAGGCTTCCACAGCGAAGAAGAGGCCATCGAGTGGCAGTGAGTGTCTTAATCTCTCTCCAGCCGTACGATGGTGTTGAACGCACGTTGCGAGCTAGTCTGACCACCCGTGCGATCAATAATCCCTCCTCGGCGCGAATATCCGTGCCTTCCATAATAATCCCCCAAGAATCGACGCTCGCATCACTCACGCGAGCGAATAAAGGGTACGCTTTCCGATGGCGCACCCCACTCAAATCGACAGCACCTTATTGGAAATGTAAGTCATGCTTGTATGCTGTTTGCTGTTGTTATACCGCCTGTTTCACGCTCGCACATAACGCAATGCAGCATGGTTCGACTCCCTTTCGACGCTGTTTTTATCGACCCGGACGGGCAGGCTGTTGATCTTGGCTGGCCGGGAACGCCTCGACACGACGCTCGAGATTGGCCACATGCAAGGCAAGTTTCAGCTCAAGGTGATGATCGGGAGGGGTGGGGCTTTCGTGGGGCATCTCGTGCACGAGGTGAGTTGTGCATGGCACACGCGTGATCGCGTTTACTGAATGTGTGGCTACAGGATGACCCTGTCGAGTTGGCAGAACATCTGCGGGAATTCTGGGAGAGGAATCAGAGGATCGTAGTCAAGGGCAAGGTGATCAAACGGATTGGAGAGGCTTAGCGTTTGTTCTCTCGGGCCAAGCTGTACGATAGGCTCTTTGCAATCGGTCTTTCAGATCTCAGATCTCAGACTCGGTCCCACACCCTGGAAAACTAGGGCATGCACAAGTCCACTTTCCCTCGGATTAAAATGAACACTCGCCATGAACCTCTCTCCCATCTCGTATAGAGACAATTGCGGACTAAACGCTGTGTAACGCCTGCTCGCTCTGTCGTCTACTTCGCTCGGCGAGCGTATTTATTGGGTCACTTCGAGTCACTTTGAGATGAGTATGTGAAGATCATTAATATATACTCATTGTCCGCAGCATTCGACGGCGAGTACTAGATAATGCCCCCGAGCACCCATTACCCCCGGTCCAGGGCGTTAGTCGTGCTCTATGTAAATTTCCGCCAGCGGGCCGTCCTCAACACTCGGGTTGCCTTTGTTTTTGAAGTTTGCAAAACATCGCTCGATATCACATACGTCCTTCCCAGCACAGGCGATCTCACTTTGATGCCATTATTCCAGCTCACTTGCGGGCAACGATACCGCGCAACCCATTTCTCCAAGGCCCTTGAAAAAAGCTACAACGCAATGCAGGCGCGCGCCAGACGGAGCGGCATCAACGTCAAGGCAACCAGGCTAAACGGGACCACGGCGAGAATCCCCGCCACCGAAATGCCGAGCAGCTGAGCAAGGGAAACGATTTCGTTCCCTGCCCTCGCGGACACCTCCTTCGCGAGACGATCCCAATGCCGAATGTGCGGCAGCACCGTGTCCCCGAGCAACATGGGATTGTTGGGCACTCTGCCATATACGGTCTCAACCATCTGATCGAGCGTGGTCAGCAGGTCGGCTGAGATCATGTTCAGTCTCGGATTTCCCCCTGCATGAAGAGAGTAGCTTGCCTCGGTTCGGAGTCTTGACACACCAAGGCGACGTGTCGCTCTGGTCGACAAGCGCTCCGGATAAATGTAAGTGCTTGAGCTCGCCGTATTCTCTCGTCCCGCACATATACTCCCGCAGCATCACTAAAAATTTGAATTTAAGCATGACTCTGTAGTACGACGGGGGCAATACTTGCCGTTCTGAGCGAAGATGCAGAGCGCGCATGCAGGTCCCATCATCCGCGAAGGAAGCCTGGACGATGTATCCCATAGAGCAGGTGGTTCTGCTTCGTGTTCGCCGGGGGAGCTCGGGTGTGTTGGCACTGATAGTGACGCAGTCGGCAAAAGCATCTGAATAACATCGGGTATACGAGTTTTGATGGCCTCTACGCCACGTTCTAGAGTCATGGGGGTGTCAGCAATAACCCTCAGGACAACCACATGGTCATGGTTACCCGTCTGTGACAACGCAAAAAGGATGGTCAACCCCGCTTTCTGATCCTTCCATTTGAGGCACCTTAGATTTTCTAGGCTCCAGTCGACAAGACCCGTTGTCCAGGGATTGGAAATGTCATCGCGGGGAAGATCTGAGTTTAAAGAGTGTGTCCGCTACCATCAGCCTAGATTGTCAGTCTCGCACAGTCTCGCACATACCAAAAGACTGGAAAATATCCAAGCAGATCAAGCTCGTGCGGATCTCCTTCCGCTTTCTCTTTGCGAGCTTGGTGTTCAGAAAGCTGATGATATCAAATCTCTTGAACTTTTCCCGTAATTCATCTGCCTCGCAAGTATCAGCACGCGGAGCCAGAATGACAACAGCAGCTCATCACCATGTTTCATCAGGTCCGCGAAGATCTGGAACCCCTCATGTTGGTCGACAGCATTGTCAAAATAGTCCCGCTCTAACATGTACACGATGTTCTCCTCAAAGTCTTCGTTCGTCTTGATAGATTCCTTCATGTCAGCTGGTGCGCCATTCAGCGACGCGGACCGGCAGCACACGATGCCACTCACCGTGTTTCAAACAAATGGTCAGCGCGTATGCAGCGAGCAGTGCGCGATCTTTATGTCGCAGCTGTCGGATGAAGACTTGCAACAGGTTAGTCTCGTTGCAAAGATAAGGGCGAATGCTCTCGGCTGATCAAGTCGTTAACGACGTGTCCAGGTGATGGACGTTATGCTCACAGTCGCATAGTTTCAAGATGGTCATTGTTGCAGCGGTCCGCTCCTGCACCTTCCTCTTCTGTGCGGCATGTATCAGTTGTCCAATGAGACTTTTTTGGAGAGCACCGAGCTCGGGATCGTCTAATCCAATATGTGATACTTGAATGGAGTTTCAACCATATGGAAATCACTCACCAAATCCGAAGACCTGATGCAATAACTGCCGTCCAGGATTTCCGGTGCTACTTGCGACATCGAGATGTACACGCGCCAATGCTTTGGCAAGATTAGCTCGGACGTTTGGATTGTTCAGTCGGCCTGAAACGTTGATAAGCAAGACAGAAACCAAGTCCAACAACATGCTTACCAACCCAGTCCTGCGGATCGTATAGGGCGAGCAAAATTTCAACAGCGAGGACACCGACTAGTGGATCCTTTTTCATCGCCAATTTCTTTATGGAAGGCTTCAGTTCGGTCAATTCCTTCGCTATCGCTGAATTACTACACAGTTCATGTTTCGAAGTCGAACCTACTTGCCTTCCGAAGTTCGTGCAAGGGTCAGCATCATGTGTAACGCAGCAGTCAGAAGGTGTGGATCTAGAATGAAACTTATCAGTGTGTCCCACACGATGATCATGATAGATGCATACCGTTGCAACGCAGTACTAGAGAAAGTCTGGATACGTTGGAATCCCGTAAATTGAGCCTCTCCACGAGGCTCAACAGAATTTGCCCTGCGAAAGTTGCATCGCGTGTGCCTAAAGAAAGGTCCGTTTAGCCACCAATGTGACCGTAGGCATAACCCTTACGGATGATCTTCAGCATCTGAGTGAGTGGCAATACCGATGGAGGTGCCTTTAGCTTCCTAGTGAGTGTCTCCCAACTGACATCTAGCCAAGCATAAGTGAGTTGTCATGTACACGATGATCACCAACTGACTGCACTGCAACAAGCAGCTCATGCTATCCACTACCTGCCCAAATGCTTGTCTCCGTCGCTCAATGGTCCAGTCCGGGTGTAGAAAGACCATGTCAAACAACCAGAAGAAAACTTCGAAGACGTCGTCCGTGAGCATGTCGGCTTGAAGTATTTGATGTTTAGCCAAGTGTCGCAGTAGAGCGGTCACGGTGAGAGCATCGTGAAACGCAGGTTTAGGTAACATATCCTTTATGCGTCGCCTCGCACGATCAAAAATTTCGGTGGTAAGTGGCACAAAAATGTCGTTGCATGCACTGCCATCACAAGCTAAGAAGAAAAAATTACATGCAAATCCACGTTTTAGCTAGGAGAAAACTCACAAACTTCGTGCCAGGCGACAATGGCAACAAGCCTAACAAGTGGTTCACAGTCAGAGTTCTCGACGAGCTGTTGAAACACGCTTTCCCAGTTTTGTATTTTCCTGATGCATTCCTTGCCTTCCTCTGAAAGCACGAGGAATATCGTTATCAAACCGCCCGGAAGAAAGGCGTAATAACTCACCGAACCGAAGCATGAACAATAATCTATATAGGTTCAATGGCGTGCTCGTCTGCTGACTGCCCAGGTAGATTACCAACTCTTTGGCTGCGGTATCGTCGAAGAACCCTGTCTCCCAAATCGAATTGTCCAGTTCCGTAACCGGTATGTTGAAACCTTCTCCCAGCGTTGCTTTCGGATTATATGCACCTGCGTACAAAACGGAAACATGGACCTTTTGACCAGGTATGATACGACGTGGTCGTAATCGATGAAAGCTACCAAACACAAGTTCAATATCACACACTAGCAAGCTGCCACAAATCTCACCCTAAAACATTCTCGCCAGCACCGCTAAAGCGTCCTTGATACTTAGTGGGCAGATATTCAAGCATTCTCCACACAAAACTCATTGAGTTACTGGTGCCAAAATCAATGTCTTCTGGACTCCAGGACATATCCGTTGGCAGAAAAACGAGACCATGAGCAGCTGCCTCTCGACGCATCCAATGCAGTGAGATATTCCCGGCGTGATGAGGCCTTCCAGGTCTGCTCTGTCCACCTCTGTACAGAGTACATAAGTATTACAAGGGGATCTTGGTGGCGTACCTACACGTCTGAGTGACAGCCAGCAAACCAGACTTCTTTGAGCGTACAAATATGGGTATTGAAGTCGTGTCCGCCTTCGTAAAGATACTCTGGCATGAACTTGACGCGACATTCGTCGAGAGCGAGAGCGTGTCGAAAATGACAAGCATGGGCCGCAGACGAAAGGAGGACTGTTTTTTTCGAAAGCCCAATGGAGGAGACAGTGTCCCTAAATCGAGATCAGTCTTGATCGTCATCCGACTGATGGATAAAGATGTCGAATTACCATACTCCGACAAAATGCACATTCGCGTTCGGCCTGGAATACATCTCCTTGAAGTCCTTGGCGATAAGCCTTGCCTCTGAGTTTCCGGAAAGAATTTCTTGATAGTGATCGTAAGCCCTGCAGAGAAGCTTGTCAGATTTCCACAGGCGACGCTCCAGCTACTCACAACCCAATCTGCCTCTCCGTTGCCTCCTTTATCAAGCCAACCTGAAACACGTGTTCAGCGGGTTCTTGTAGGTCATTGAATTAAGTCGCACCTCGTGTATCATTCCCGCAAGCACACGCACTTGATATGCACCACGGGAGAAGCCTACAAAATCGTCAACTAAAGACTATGGTAAAGCTCGAACCTACCAAAGAAGTATATTTGATCCCCATCCTTATATGTATGCACTAGCCAGTGGTACGCCTTCTTGATAATTACGTCCACATTCCTGCCATTGAATATTTCATTCCTCGGACAACTGGACCATGAGATAAGTACAAACCATGCAATTGCCTTGTCAATGGTGTCAACGAACACATCCTTGAAGTGCTTGACGGCACTGAGGGTTTTGGGGCGTGCGCCAATTCCGGGAGAGTAATATGCGCGCTGCCCTCCCGGATCGATCTTGGTAAGCAACTTCACCACGTTGGTATTCTGATATACTCGTTAGACAAGCTACAGAGATCTGTGCGAAAAATTACGTTTCGACCAAATTCGTTAGAAGTACCATCGATGCAGACGATGATGTTCTTCGTGTTCCCTAGTTGTTTGGGGTTGCATTTATCGCATTTGGAGAACGACGGTGACACGGTCATTGGTGCGCGAGAGTCCTCGATATGAGGCCAAGTGCTCGAGCTCGCCGTGGCCATAAGGAATGCCGGATACGGTATGGTGAGCGATAAGTGAAGTCGGACAGGACTTGGATACTGGAAGTGCGGGTAGAGTGATGGTGCAATATGATGAGGGATACGCATGCACACCAGAATTTATACCAAGTTGTTGCGTGAACAGGATTGGTCAAAGTTCGAGGTAGCATCCACGAGGGAATCGTGACCGCAAAGGTGACCGACTCCCGCATGGGTCATGCATGATATTAAAAAAATGCTGTGGAAACGAGTCTGCGTCGTGAACACGAGCTTGCACTTCGCCGGGCACGCTTTGATCGAATGTGGTGCAGTGAATTGCCTTTGAACAAGCGACATGAGCGCTCGACGGCCAATTACTCCATCAATCTCATAGTCTCAGTTCCTGTGTGCTGGAGGGGATAGTTGCGAAGAAGAGTGATAGACGGTCGCATGTAATCGTGCGTAAGGACTTATCCATGCCGGAGATTCAGCGGAAGGGGGTGGGTTTAATCTCCGGTTAGACTCGATTCGGTGCAATGTTCACACTGAGGTTCCAATGTTCAGCCGTCCATGATTGGCTTTGTGCAAACAGTGTAGCCCACGTCGGAAAGGGAGACATCGTGTTCGGTATTGCCGATCATCTCGAGTTACGTCTCTTCTCCTTGTCAAGGTTCGCAGTTTGCAACTTCCATCGTGTCTCAAATACTCGACCCCTTCAGGTAGTCATCCTATTTATGACCAGAGAGCATCCAGAAGCGATATCCAGCGTAGACGACCTCATCGCTACGGTCCGCTTCAAAGATGTATGCTATATACTTCTGGCACGTGTACAACGTACTCCCACGTGGAGACCACTGACGGTGCCGAAGGCGTACTTGGATTTTATCCTCGGAACCTGGAAGACAGAGCAGAGGGGTGCAATGCAAACGCTCGACCGTGCAGCATAAATGCAAGACTATGCTTGTCCAACCTTCTCTGCGATCTCATGGGTAAGTCTGTTATGGCGTGTCGGAATGTCACCTCACCATTTTGCGACAGATATCCGGATGGAAATTTGATAATCTCGCCGTCACAATTCTTGAACAGCGACTCTGCGAAGCCTTGCATGCGGGTCGCATAGAGGATGCAGCGCGTTCAATGGACGACATCACATCCTCCACTACCCATTCCCGACTCCGAGACGGATCATACCATCAACGTGTCACATACTCCTTCATTCCACCTCAAGGCATCCTTGCAATTATATGAGTGCCCCAACAAATTTCCCACATCTCGCTTCGCAGAAAGTCGGATGACGCTCCCGTCTATCGCATTCCTACTTCCTCCTCTCGTTCACGCTCCGGCCGTGTCTATTGCGCAGACACTGTTGCATTTGGGATGGTAGAGATCAAGACAAGTCAAGATCTAAGTCACTTCATCTTGTTCATCATTGGTTGGATATGCCCATTGATCACGGAGACACGCGCGATGATGAATGCGTAGTGGACGATGCACCGCCATCACCGGACACGGATGTTAGGCCCTGGCCCTTTGACTCGGACGAGGAAATCGTAGGCGATGAAGAAGACGCGAATGACGCATCATCGCTCACTGAACCCTCTAATTTGCGGTTGAGCCTCTCCCCGCGGCGGTCACCGCACCCTACGTCACCTGTGGTCGACGGAGAGTGACGGACTGCGGCGCAGCCACAGTGCAATAATCAACGTATCCGTCACGATCCGCTTATAGTCCATCGCGCCATCGCGCCGGCGCGTCGAGACTGCCGCAAGCAACAGTGCACCAACCGACTGTCCAAGACGGGTAAGGAGACACCGTGATCTAGTTTCTTTGGACGTCGTTCCGTGTGCTAGGTTGATGAGTGGAGGACGCTGAGAGGGGGCGACCAAGAGAGGGAGCGTGCGGGCAAAAGCGCAGAGCGCTCTTCGGCCCAGGACGGGAGCCGACCTGCCGGGTAGCGCGTGAGCTGCGAGGGCGGGTGGGAAGCCTCGCAGATGCGTGTGCACGGCAGTCGGGCTCGCGCGCTCTGGACCCGGGGGAGTGAGCTACGAGGAGCCGGAATGGGAATGGAGGCAGGATGTGGTGGGTGGGTGCACTGAAACCGGCGAGGACGAGTGACGTGGTCGTGGCGCGAAGACAGCCGTGGTTCGCTTGCGTCGCTTGTCCAAAGACATTGTAAGCTTTCAAGAGAACGTGTCATTGGACGATAATGTGCACGCGCTCGACGTGTTGTGACTACTTACGTTAGCAACGTGACGAGCGAAAGTCGAGGGCTCAGACAATATGTAGGTCTCCCCATCTGGAACTCATACAAGTCATTTGGAACACATACAGTGAAATTAATTATATGACGAAGCCCGCGAGAAGGAACAAAGAAATGGATCTACTAAATAGCTATACGTTGCGCTTGTTGCTCAGGGTTCGATTTCGGGAAAGTCACCTCAAGACACCATTCTTCATCTTTGCCTGTACATCATCGGGCTAAACGTTGGGTTCAGCATCCTAAAATCGAGTGGTGTTCAAATGCATCGTGCAAACTTACCTTGGTCACAAAGGGCAGTTACATGCAATGGATACGTTCCCGAACTGAATAGTTGCCCTCTTCATGAGAGCGAGATTCCGTTCCTTCTCCAGTAACCATGACAGTCCTTGTGGACATTGATGGTGATATCGTCCAGCTTCTAGCAGGTAGTTCAAACGTGGCTATCACGGTGTTTGTTTCCTCAGATTCGTGAACATCCATCCTTTCCGAGATATGTTAGGCATCGATATAGAATTGAAGGAAAGTATCCTTACACCTTGCATGGAACAAGCCATCATGACGCTCATGGGCGGAAGCAGAGGGTTGGCAACAGGAAGCAAGCGCGTCGTCAGATAGACGGTCGACCTTGGTGAGCGGGTAGTAGATGTGCAAGGGCTCGAGTGTTGGCTAGAGCTTCGGAATTTGGAATGTTCTGAAGGTCAATCAGACTGGCTCGTACAAGAGTTTTTTGAAAACCCATTTTTGCTGTACAGAGCGAGGATCTTGGAGATGTATTGCGGGTGTCAACAATTCCTAGTTCCTTGATGAGCGCTTGACCTTCGGTAGCCTTTTGAGGCAAAATCAAGGCGGAATCCTTTTTTAGATCTTTGGACGGCGTTCCGTACACGCGGGGAGCGAGAGCGAGAGTGAGGGTGCAGATGGGCAAGAGCGCGAAGCGCTCTCCGGCCCGGAACGGAAGCCCAACTTGCCGGGTGTGAGCTGTGAGGGCGGGTGGGGAACTCCTCGCAGCGGCATGTATGTGGCAGTCGGGCTCGTGCGCTCTAGACCCCAGAGAGTGAGCTACGAGGAGCCGGAATGTCGAATGGAAGCAGTGTGGTGGGCGGGTTGCTAAAACGGGCGAGGACGAGCGACAAGTTGGTGGCGCGAGAGCAAGAAGCGCCGCCTGCTTCTGTTCGCTTGTCCGATGGCAGTTACGTTCGTGCCTCGCTGCACCGCAGTCCGTCACTCTGTGAACATGATCACGCAGCAGTAATCGGTGCGACGCAGAGTTTGTTCAAAAAAAGTGTCACGGATTATTATATGCCTGGCATGAACGACATACACCGTCCCTGGCCTTTCGATGATCCAACTGACCCTCTTTCACGAGTGCTTCCGTATACTCGTGGGAATTCTCAGTCGACGGGCGAGACAGGTGTTCGCTTGGCGGTCGCATCGGCCCACTGTTGTGCTTGACTGTTGACGGGATCAGTCAGTCGAATGATTCAGAGGTAAGATGAGATAGTTACAAGCGCGGATGAAGCCATTGAAATACCAACTGGCTAGTTCCATGAGCTTGGTATCATTCTCGGCCATTGAAATCTCCCGCCGAAGTTGTCCACGACCATTGCTACTGCGCGTTAAGCGCAACAGGTGCCCAAGAATGCGGGCACAAACTAGAGGCGGTGGGCAACTCGGGGTATGTTTGGGACCAGCGTGGGCTGCGGCCTCGAGGGTGAGACATCGTTGGTATCCAACCTGAAACGCGGTTTCTGGGAAAGGATTAGTGGTTGCGCTGAGGTTGAGGTCATTATTTGTTGTTGTTGTTGCTCTTTAGTCGTACACAGTCATGAGCAACGTATCGATTTGTCGCAACGGTATGGATCATACGTCTGGATCATAAGGATTGCGTTCGAGAGCGGTCGGATACATGACGAAACCCAAAGAATAGTGTATATTACTACATGGAAAAAAAGTGCAACGACACGCTCTCACCGCTTCCCCCGTTTGCCTCGGTCGCAGCAGGCCCATTTTTCTTCTTGGGTCTGTTGTTGTCCGAATTGTCCAGCGTTTTCGTAAAGTCTCTGAAGACGAGGACACTGAATTGTTTCAGCATGAACTGAACACGTTCCAAGGATGCAATCTCGATCTCGTTCAGTGTGACGACGAGGAAAAGCGGGTCAATGAGGTGCACGAGACATTCCGTGTTGGGTTGTAACAGAACACCCTCAAAGGACAGCTCTCGGAAAGGAATGTCCTCGACAGTTTTTCCAGTCTGTCCACAATCCAGTCAGCGTCTGGTACACGGCAGATCAGAGCGACGTACCAAAGTCGAAGCAGCCTCCAAGAAGAGTTTGGACTCCTTGTTAAGCGACTGCCTCTGTCACCGCTCTTGTTGCTCCATCTCCATCTCGTCCTCATCACCATAACAATGCTTGCGTTTCCTATTATCCGATTCTTCGAACTGAACGTCGGAATCCTCCCGGACGAATCGGATATCCTAGACCGTGCGCGAGTGAGGATGCGAGATGGGCAGAATAGCGACCTCTGCTTACATGCACCTTTTTCTTCCATATCATGGTGGATGCCATGAGGTGAGTATGAACGACGACGAGCAACACCTTGTCACACGGTTGGAAGAACAGATGCTTGATGTTCCCAAACAGCACGTCTGCACCAAATGTGATTAGTGCATCCGCGTGCATCCCAAGCACAGTCGACCTACCGATCTTTTGAGAGCCCGTATGCGATTGGTATCGCAAATCGCTTTGGTGGATTTCGACCTCGCCGTTTTCCGTCGACGGCTGGTCGCACAAACACTTCGGCGTGCTTGTGAGGTCTCCTCCCTTTGAACTCTATCAAGACATCCTCTTCTCCGACGTCCGCCATCTCCTTCTTTTGCTGTTCCCGCTTTCTTCAGATCTGTAATCTGTTTCGAGATTTGGTCAAAGCGGTGGCCGTCTAGCGAACGGTACGCGACAGAGCGGACAAAGGTGGCATCAGGATCCTCGAACGGCTAGGGACACGTCAGTTTGTCATGACCCGTATCTAAATAGAGCACATACAGTCTCATCTTTCTTTCTCGCAAGTGGGCATCTGGAAATTGATGCAAAGGAATGTATAGTCGTCCTCGTCGTTTTTGCTGACGTTTTTGATGGTGTTGATATGAAAGGGTACCACAAAAACTCGTGCACAGGAACGATGATCGTCTTGCGCTTTGCGATCGATGAAAATCTCAGCGTCGACGGTCAACGTGGACATGAAATCACTCACCCACAAAGTCTCCGCCTCCTTTGGTGACGCGCCCTTGCCCTTGTAGCTCTGGGACCGCTCCATCCTTCTCGCCAAACTCGCCTCCTTCTTCCGAATGCTTGGCGAGACCGGCGGCTTGCAAGCCTGCATGCAACTCTCCTTGATGCTCCTTG
>JBBPLG010000791.1:0-13506 GCA_038089695.1 Xanthoconium separans | reverse complement strand
TGCCAATCAATCTGAGGGTTATGGACTCATAGCCAATCGTAGCCTAGGAAGATCGGATGTGTACTCAGACGTGTTACTGCTAGAGCCAATCGTTCCTGGTGATCTTGTATAGATAGTTCGGCTATTGTAAATCCGTATATTTCACCTCCCTTGTTCATTGTTCCGTCGGCATTGTAGACGGGGATAGTAACCGGTAATTTGTTTACAAGAAGTCCATGTTCTTTCATGAATGACTCGTTGATAGCAGATCCACTGCATCCGGAATCTATGAGCGCAATTGTGTCAATCTTTGATCCATCTGGTTTATTTATTGTGACTTTGATTTCCAGTGAATCTTTTGATCGCTTTCTTTTTACAAATCAAGGTTTATTCTGGAGATCTTGTAACACGAGGTGTGCTTCGAGGCTACTCATTTCCTTGATTTGTCGTACTAGTCGCTCATTGACTTTGGATAAACGGCATTCATGTATGAAGCTATGTAAATGTTTTTCCACACGTGCTTCATCGGTATTGTCTGCCATTTTCTTGATCCATTGTATGGACCAAGGATCGACTGTGTTCAACCATGTGGGATTAACCTTTTTTATGGTTGGTAATTTTGATCCTTGTTCTCTTTTCAGGATCATTATTTTTTTGGGTTGTTCCATTTCATGGTGCTCTGTGGCTCGCGGTTTGGGTTCAACCTTTCTTTTGGATGTTGAGTCGCTCTGGCACACAGCAGCCTGGCGTTGTTCATTGCCTTTTTGGTTCTCATCGGTTGTTACTTCATCGAAAGATAAAACAGAAAATTGATTGATTGATGAAATAGATACAGGTCTAGTAGTATGACGAGTATTTACTGGCCCTTTTGAAAACCCTGGTCCTTTTCGACCTTATCTATTGCGTCTGCGAGTTCCTTCGCTGTTGACCATTCAATGGTGACACCTTTAAACTCACATTTGCGAATTTGACGCTTTGGTTTGTGGAGATGTTCCTGGCATGGCCATGGTTTTCCGCACTTGAAACAAACGCCTTCGGCTTGGGCTTTGCCGATATCCATTGGTGCTCCTTGTCCACCAAATGTTCCTACTTGGTTCGGATGGATCGTTGGCTGAGGGTTTGATAACGCAGTTGTCTCTGCGGCCTTGGGTTTGGGAACATTGTCGGTATGACGCCATCCCTGACTGTCGATCCAACGGGCTGTTCCTTTCTTTCTTCGCTCAATATCGAGCAAAATTCCTTCTGCCTTAACCATGGCTTCCATCCATTTGTCAAGGTCTTCTTTTTCGATGAGTTGTGGTTGTGAATGTTCCACAAACTCAACGACTTCATTTCGACCACCATGACGGAGATAGTCGATCATGTTGCGGATGTGCAACTTGTCTTTGAAATTGTATTCGGCCATGAGGGCCAAATGTCTGAATCGGACAAGGAAATCATGGGTCTGTTCCTTTGACCCTTGTCTGATGTGTTGGAGTTTGTAATCTGCCTCCTTGCGGGCTTCCTTGGGCAAGAAAGTGTCGGCGAGTTTATCTGCAAACTCGTCCCACAACAGTTTTGCCAGATTTGTTTGTGTAACATACAGGTCGGCAAACCTTCCTGCAGCGTTGTCGCCTCTCATAAAATTGAGAGTGATCATGACCTTCTGATGATCCGATGGTTCTGCATCGAATCCAGCGATATAGAGAAGGAGCATCCTCCACCATTGATGGTACTTGGCTGGTGTACCGTCGTACTCTCCTGGCTTACTAACACAGGACTTGCCAATACCTCGCGTCGAAGGCGTGGCAGTGGGTTGTCTTGGTTGTGCCGGAGTTGGGGCACGAGGAATGGGGATGCGTACCTGTGGGAGGGGATATGCTCTTTGTGGTCTAGGACTCACAACGAACGGAGAAGGGAGCCTTGGTGGTATGGCGGACATGCAGGGTATTAAAGGTATCCGCACGGTTGGCAAAGGGGATGATGAAGAGAGAGATGGTTGCGTTCGATAGGATGTGGCCGCACTTGGTGTTGGTGTAGCCAGAATTTGTGGGAGAGGTTGGAACACAGGCATGGTGCCTTCAGTTCCGGGAAACTGTCGTTGTACATCTTGCCATTGTTGTATGGCATATGCAAAATGGATTGCGTCGGTATATACAACGGGAGGATCGGGAGTAGGAGTGGGAGGAAGTGGTACAGCGGCAGTGAGAGATGCCATATTGAATGACATGGGGGTTGAGGTATTACGGCGGGAGAAGACGGGGCGAGAAGTCATAACCTAAGTACTTTGTTCCTTGGAAGTCAACTCCCAAAGTACATTGGTTGTATAGGGAATGGGGATGCGCGTTGCCTTGTCCGAGATGCTCAAAGTGAGACTTACACTGGTAGCACAGAGGGCTGAGTGTGGGAAGGGGTAAATCTGAAAATAAAAGGGCATGGGCGTTTGACATGCATGAACTGGGGTAGGCCTGAAGGAGACTGGAATTGCCTGGCTATGGCGACAGATAGTGTTCTGCCAAGACGACATCACAATAACTGTGATCACGCGAACAGCTGAGTGTGATGGATCAGGCCGACTCAATCCCTAGTGCACTATGGGACAACAGCAACATTATCTGATTTGTTACGCTAGACGGGCGTATATGCAACGGTGGGACAGGTTGTTTTCCCATACACGTCAGGTGTGTATGACCGTTTCCCTTAACCCTAGGACCTGGGTATGAATGCAAACTCGTTGAGAAGAGCCCCAACAGCTATAGGGTGTCTCCCGTAGTGGGCAGGCCTATGCTAGTGTACACGTCGGTATGGGGATACTCGGAAAGAGTGCATGCGCAAGCAGTATAGAATAAGTGGAGAAGAATACAGACAGTGACGTGAAGAGCGACGACTGAAAGGCAGGGATATGGGGGTGAAGGAGTCGAGGATTGAGAGAAAGTTTCGGAATAATGTTAGGGACACACTCAATCGGCAACTCGAAGTGAGCACACTTGGAAAGAGCAGATATTAACTATTCCAAAACTAAGGACTACTATACATGTGTTATACATGAGGAGAGCGTGAGGTATGATATCATACTGATGTCATTGTCTGGAATGGTCGAGATGTGTGATATAGGGCTCCGTTGAAAAGTCGGCCGGACTTAATCACACCTGTGGATAAAGACGGGTGGATTGAGTCAATATTTAACAGTAGTTTCAAACAGATTTCAACCACGCTGTTATTAACTGGTGAAAAATGATGAATTACACTGTGAATAAAGATTTGGCTGTGAAATATTGTGAATTATTAGAAATTCCAGTCAGGCTCTGCAGCCAGACGATCAGTAGTCATCTTCAACACTGCCGGCATGTCAGAAAACTTTGTCGATGAGGTGGCTACATCTGGCGACAAGAACTCAAGCAAGATCGGCAAGTCAAGTCGAACATCTTCATCCGCCTGCAAACCTGTCTCAATGTCCATCATATCGTCCGCGATGGGCAGCCCATCACCAATGAAATGTGCGTGAGTGCCGTCATGCATGTTTTCATCTTCACCATCGCTGTCACTGCCACTTGCTACACCATCATCTTCATTGAGCGTTCCAGAAGCCGAGTCATTTGAGTCAATGCCACCGCTGGATTGCTTTCTCTCTCCTACAGCAACAGCTTCCAAGAGGTCTTTGTTGATGTCACGAAACTTGACCACAGGGCGGTACACTGGTTTTCGTGCCGTTTGAGTGGAACGCTTATGGTGCCCAAGAATATATAGTGAGATCACGACTTAATGTGTTTGGATGGCTTACCGACTCGGCCGATTTATACCACTGGCCAATTACTATCATATCAAGCAGCGTTTGTGGATTCTGACTTGCTCGCAGTGGAGAATTCATCCAGGTGAGAGTTGATCCAGTGCGTTCATCCGGCATGGAGTTGACAAGAACAGAGAATATCTTTGTAGCCAAGATCTGACAACATTGAATGCGTGATCTTCAAAAACATCACCTAGGAACTCACACTAAGGATTCGGGCATGAGGGTGACACTTCAACGTTGTCCACCATGCATATGGATTATTGTCCACAATTGGGACATTAAATGGCCACTCGTTGCGCCAAAATGACTCGAGTTGGCGGCGGAACTCATCCACAACTGTAGCAGCACCAATCTCCTTAATGATCAGTGAGAGTTCATTCGTCACTTCCGGATGATCTCTAAGATGGTCAAGCATGATCTTCAGCTGATCCTTGAGGTACTGCTTAACTCTCTCATAAGCACGGGGGTGAGGAACTTGAACCACATGATTGGTAGTGGCTGAGGCATTTTGGGGTGGAATGCGGATTGGCATGGGTACCAAAGATGGCCGTTCTAGGAAATCAGAGAGCGGATAACCTGTTAATGATAGACAATGAGATCAAGTCATGGTATACATAAATTTCAGAATATTTACGTGGATCCAGCGCAAAAGCAGTGAAGTATATGTTGCTGGTGAAAAATTGTTTCCATCGAGCATTGTAGACTTTGGTAACATGCTGCTGAAGTGAAGGTGAAATTCCTGTCTTGTCTTCACCTTTTGCAAACAATTCTTGCAGCGATGCACCAATTGCATGCCAGAACACAAATGCATCTGATGCATTTGCTTCAAGGGCCCAAAGGGAGCGGATGAATGGAGCAATAATACAGTTGTACACCACCATCTCTTGCTCCATATTCATGGATTGATTATGGCTAAGGAACATTTCTTGAACCTTTTTATTCTAAAATTTCATTAGCGAGAAATAATTTACTGAGTTGGATCTAAACGTACCCTGAACTTGATGTCTTTGTGCTCAACAAGGTTGCGTATGTTGGAGAAGCATTGTTCAAGAGATGTTGATGCCAGCCAATGGGTTCCAAACCGAGTTCTCCCGATCCTCTCCAGCATGTTGACCTTTTCATCTTCGGCTCCAATTCGTCGCTCATCCCGAAGGTGGGACACGGCATGTGACGACTTCTTGAAATAGCGGATAATTGGCTTAAGCAAGGATAACATCTAGAATACAGTAATATTAGTGATTTCATTGTTACGTTCACTGGAATGATGGCATACATGCTGAAATTCACTTGCAGCTGTAATGTCTTTGATGGTATTGTGAATGTGATGGCATGCGTCATCAAGATCTATGATTGTCGGGATTGCGGCGGTTATATCACGACGTGCACCCTTCATCACTGCTGTGCTGTCTGAACAGATACCAGCCCATTTCTCTTCACTGACATCATGAATGGTCTGAAATTTGAGCCATGAACTTCCTTAAGTGTCTGGCAAACTGATAATGTACCTTTTCGATTTTTTTGCGGACCCATGCTGTGGTGTGTTGAGCTTTTGACTCCTCATGTCCTTCTAGAAAGAAAGTTTGGCGGTCAGGAGTGGTTGCGTGTACAGTATAGATGGAATGTAGCTTTCGTGTGTTTGTTCCGTCGAACGTCAGCGTGAGATTGTGGGCCTGCCTCAATAGGCTGAGTTGTTCTTGACGGACATGGACAGCTTCTTTCGGAATGAGGTTTTCAGCAAATAAGGAGGCAGATACTGGTTTATAGTCTGGATTCAAGGTCTGGACAAGTTCCTTCCACTCTGGTGTGTCAAGAATATTTGGGACGAGACCGTGGACACAAATCAACCGCAGGATGATGTGGTTGATTTCTTTCTGAAAGTCTTCAATTTCCTTCTGCCGTTTCCGTGTTGTGGCAGTCTTGAATGGTTTGATATCAATTGTCGACTGAGCGAGTTTGGATTTCTTGACTGGCGGCTTGCATAGAGTAGACTCTGAGGCAGCACGAGGGTTGTCTGTGCACTCAGAACCAGTCTCTGAAGCAGCAGCGGACCGGATGGCATGGAGCTGCGCACCTAGTGATGCACCTTGTGAGGCCTCGATAGCTTCGCGTTTGAGAGCCGGATCGAGATGGCAACATGTCGTTGCATGTTTTAGGACACGATCTTCTTGTGGGCAACCCTTCCGTACATGCTCGCAGTCAGTTGCAATGCAGCACCAACTCTTGTCAAGCTTGACAATCAGCTTGTTCATTAGAGGTTTGGGAGGACGGCCCTTTGAACCATTCGTCACGGTGGTGGCCGATCTCACAATAGGTGTGTGTCGAGAGGCGACAGAGGAGTCTGATATAGCCTGGAGAGATAATTAGCCCATACAACACAATTCATAGATGTACCATAACACACCGCCTCCAATGATACTTGGCATGGTTGCTTTGCCCCCGTCTTGGGATATGCTATGGGCTTCCGGCACGGTAACATCGTAAGATGGGATGGCAACACGGTAGTAGCTTGAACACACTCACTATTTTACCGTACTGGTGATATGCTTTGTACAGCCCAGCTGTGATGTCAATACCCCATTTCTTGATAATGTTGTCCGTTGGGTATTTGAGGTAGTATTTCTCGAGAACGCTGACAACGGCCAAGATTGGCTCGCCCTGCTCGTCAATGGAAAGTACTTGATCACCACTGGTACGCATCTTCCATCCAAAAACCTGCTTGAACTGCTCGTTGAATGCACCTATTTCACTTCCAGTGCGTTCGAGAAAGTCATTATCCAGTTGGAAGGACAGGAAAGTAGTGTATTTAGACGTAGTCGGATTTCCAATTGGCAAGTCGGTAGGTAGACCTTGAATCAATGAACGCAAGTGGTCAAGGACGAGCAGGAATTCATTAGGGGCGAGTGCTTCGGCGGCCGGTAACGGCATACTGCGGTCCGTGGAATTGAAACATTGTTCAGATCGAATGTACGCACAAACTCCTGCAGATGGCACCCGCATTCCCCAATTTGTCATTGGCAATATGTCACAATTTTCAACAGCCTAAAAATCCGGTCGAGTTTTACACAGTTTAATAACAAGTTAATAACAAGTATTTTTCACGGCTGTGTAATAATAGCGCCTTTTCAACGGAGCCCTAGTCGGAGTGTGAGGTGTGGGAACTTGAAATCGATGCAATAGTCTCTTGCTCCGCCTCCGGCGCACTTTTCGAGAATGTCAGAGGACTTGGATTTCGATACACACACTACGGGCATTGTAGGCCGAAGTATCACCCACGTTTGACCTACACAACAAATTCAATTTGACAGTCGTGCGATGAAAGCACGTATTGCTCGAGTGCCAAGTGCGTACGCGACGGGGGGGTTGACAGAATGAACAGAGCTTGAACGCGTCGTTGCGTAGGTGAGATTGGGCTTTCCGAACGTTTCCGGGGTGGGTGTTAGCGGAATGCCTGTAGAGAATGTACCTGACGCCTAAGTGAGAATTAGAGCATTTGGAATCGAAATAGAAATACACAACCCGTACCTCAGCATGTGATGTCCACCGCCGTTAACAGTATGCTTTGTCCACGTCGAGTACCTGGTTCGCCACGATCTCGGACAAGAAAGATGGAACCTGCAGTCCTTGTTAGCATTGGAGAAGCTAAATAGAAAGAAGAAAACGCACCAATATCGTGTCCTATCCCGGCGACGATTCCAATATTCTCTCCAGTATTTATGGTCAAACGTCACGTTCGTAGTGTTCATGCTTCCATTTCATTGACATGCCTGGTCTTGCGTGTTCACGAGCAAAACGGATGCGACACGCCTGGTCTGGCAGGCGCAGTCAAGCGCCGAAAAGTCAAGAACCTGAGGCGATGAATCGTGGGTACAGATCCATGTATGTATATCACGGTTTAAGTGAGGGATGTGAATCAATGATGGACTGACCACTTGTTTACCACACCTCCGCTACATTGTACTGCCAATGACTGGGCCACTGCCGATGATGACCGGTGCGTGCTCGTACGATGGAAGCTCGCTATGCTGACCCTCAATGGTGCAAGATTCCCAGTTGAGCGAAATCGACGTCAGTAGCTGGGTATATTCAGTGGCATTTTCGTCGAATGGCGAGTACATCGTGAACGGGGATGCAAATGGAGTTGGAGTGTGGCGAACGAAAGACGGAAAACAACTGGCAAGAATGCAAAGCTCCTCAACAGTCTTATGTCTCGCCGTGTCGGGAAATGGCGAATGGATCGCAGCGGGGACATACTGGGGCGACGTCCTCGTGTGGAACGCGGAGACATACGAACCAGTCTTGGAGTTCAAGGAGAATTTTACCTCTATCCGCGCAGTCGACTTCTCACCCGACTCGACAAGACTCGTGTCAGCGTCGTTGGAAGGCTCGACGATTGTTTGGGACGTCGGGACGTGGAAACAGATACGAACTCTATGCGAGGGTCGTGCCACGGGGACCGCCAAGTTTTCGCCGCAAGGAGATCGCATTGCGACAGCGACTGAAGAATCCATTCGTGTCTGGAACAGTAACGATGGTCGCTTACTCGTCGAGATTCGAGTCCAAGTGACCCCATGCTACAACAGAGGTCTCGTCTGGTTCACCGACGACTGCCTCCTCGTCGTAACCAAGAGTACAATCAAGAAATTCGACGCGTACACAGGGACAGCAATCACCGAATGGCCGGTTCCTGAGAGCTCCCACCGCTCCTGCATTGCCCTTCCAAGGCATAGGGATCTCATCGCATACTCGACTGGCCGTACGATATCGTTCTGGGACACATTGACACACACCCATCTCACTCTCATCCAACATACTCAAGACATAAATTCCATTGCATTCTCTTCCGACGACCGATTTCTCACAATTGGTGGTCAGGACGCCAAAATTGGCATCCAAAGTCTACCTCGTATCATTGTGGGTATCATGAGTTGTACCTTGGCGCGTCTGGACCGATCTTCTTTCCCTATAGGCCTCGATCCCATCCTCTCGTTTGCACCCTACTCTTCGGGAACCTTCCATAGTAGTTGACGACCCTGTCCTTGAGTTATGGAAGAACGATCAACTCGAGAACGCAGACCGCCTCTTGACCACAGCAATCACCGCGTCCCAGAATCCAACCCATCATGCTCTCGCGAATCGAGCTCTCGTCCGTGCTCGTCTGGAAAAGTGGGATGCAGCACTCGAGGATTCGCAAAGAGTGCGTATTTCGTTCCTTTATACTGAAGCACACGTCAACTTGTACCAAGGCCATCGAAATCCATCCATCCATTATGGCACTCATGGCAAAGAGCGTGGCACATGTAGGCAAGCATGAAAAAGATATGGCCTACCGGACATGCGATATTGCACTCGAGCGCTTCCATTCATCCCACGTCACCTTTCTCCTCCTCGTCAAGGTTCGTAATTTCCATCCACACTTACCACACTGCTGCTCATTCCTCTTAGGCCATCATCATATTTATGGCCGGAGATTACCCTGATGCAGTGTCTCGCTTGGATGACCTCATTGCTATGGTCCCTCCCAATTCACTTTGCTATACCGTTCAGGTCGTACACAGGTTACGCGGCAAATTCGGCTGCTGACAACTCACGACAGGCATACATGTATTTCCTTCTCGGAAACTCACAGATGGAGCGTCGCGCCTACGAGCAGGCGATACGGTCGTTCGAGCGTGCCCGAGCCCAAATACGAAACTATCGCGATCCCGCACTCTTCGCGATTTCACTGGTAAGATTCTTGTGGCTACCCTGCAACGGGTTTGAAAGCTTATGATCTGTCAATAGTTATCTGGATGGAAATTTGATAATCTCGACGTCACAATTCGCCAACACCTTTGTGAAGCCCTGCATGCAACGGGTCGTATCAATGATTCAGCAGAGTCCCTGCTTGAAATGGTCAATACCCTTGAAAAGGATGTATACACGAACGCGAACAACGTCAAGTGGATTGTCGGTCAGCTGATCTTATGACTTTTCAATCGCATATATTCAAGACGTCTCAGATTTCACCCATCAGTGTCTCTCCGCTCTTGACGACAACGTTACAAAGATAATGGGATACGAAAAAGAAACGATGCAGCGTGACATCCTCAGTCCACCAACCACTTTACGCCTCTTGAAAGAGTGGACGAGTGTATCCTTGATGACCCACTCCTGGAAAGATATCTTAGTTTTTGCTACCAATGTGAGTGTATGCGAATCATCTTCGCCCTATTGCGTCTGACACTCTGGGTATGGAGCTCTTTGTTTCTAGATTTACGGTCTACCGAGCGTTGTGTGAACGTTTGGAAACACTCGACCGAATGATGGACGCTAGCGAATGTTATCGGAAATTAGTGGAGGAGTTGGGAGAAGAAGTAAGTGCGGATGATGAACAAATGACATGGGCTCTTGGTGAGTGAGCTCATACGACGAGGAGTTGTAGTCAACGCGACCGTTTTGTGGTAGACTTCAAGTGCCATTGCCTGGAGAAGCTAGAGATGCTTGGAGATAGTGCGACAAGTACTGGAGGGCATTATGATGCCATCTCTCATTATTCAGAGGGACTAGCCCTTGGACCCGCTAACGCACATCAGCTCTACATCAAGCGCAGCAAGGCGCACCTGTCCGCGGGTTCGTGGAAGGAAGCTTTAGATGATGCGAACAAGGTGCATTCATTTGTCTTACTGGTTAGCTGCCATTGATTGAATCAGCAGGTTATCGAACTTGATCCCTCGTCTCCGTGGGGTTACGAGAGGAAGCATGCTGCTTTACACAAGGGAGGCGATTATGAAAATGCGATACATGCACTTGAAGACATGTTTTCGCGCATGTCAGAATCATCCGACCCAGAAATACTCGGTGAAATTGTCGACACCACGTTGAAGCTCGCTTACTGACAATGCCTTGCAGAGTACCGGCGTCAGTATGTAACTCCAGGAGAGATGAAGACGGCAATCCGAGGTGCTGTTCAAGATGCCATCCGTGACTCGCCCCGCGTCCTCATCAATACCGTCTCCGGTCGACTTCTCGATAAATCTGGACAGGCTGCTGCGTTCGAGTCACTCCCGCTCTTCAACAAATTAATTTCGTCCGCGACAACGCACATCGACCGTGCCAACATAGTACATCACGTTGCGCAATACTATCGTTATGCCATGTTCTCACACAAGTGGCAAGGGAATGAACCATTGTTCGAAAAGGTTGCACGCGTGGTGGTGTACGATCTCGACGAATCCGCCACTCACAATAAACTCAAGACTTTTTGCAACGTTGTGCGGGATGCAGGGTTGTTTTGGGCTTGGAGCGATACTTGTTGTATCAACAAGGCAGATCATTTCGTCCTCCAAGACGCGCTGGTTTCCATGTTCAAGTGGTACCAGAATTCTGCTCTGACTCTCGTTTTACTCTGTGGCGTTCGCTCCCCTTCACTCCGCGGTGATCTTATTCGGAGTATCTGGAACTCACGCGCGTGGACGCTCCAGGAATACCATGCATCAAAGGTAGTCCTCTTCTACAACGAGGACTGGACGCTCTATAGGGAACTCGACATTCCCAATCACAAGGAGTCACCCGAGATTCTCTCGGAAATGGAGGAGGCAACAGGTATCTCGGCGCAAGCCCTGAGTGCACTCCGACCCGGCCAAGATGACATACGGGCGAAGTTGTGCTTAGCCTCAACGCGGCAAACGACCCTCGAAGAAGACGCAGCCTACTCGTTGATGGGTATATTCTCCACGCCCTTGCCGATCGTGTATGGCGAATGGGACCAAGCGCTCGGGCGACTTCTGGCTCAGCTACTCACGAGCTCGGGAGACACACAGATTCTCGCATGGACAGGTAAATCGGGCACATTTAACAGTTGTCTCCCGGCCAAGATTGCTGTGTTTAAGGAGATGCCGACATCGTACATTCCTTCTTCCACCCCAAGCGCGGAACTGGATATAATAATTGCAAGACTACGTGCTGCTTCGCTCGATCACACTTCCATCGTAAGATTGTGTCACCGACTCAATCAACTTCCTCTACCGACGTTTATGGGACAGAGGATGAAGCTTCCATGCATCTTCTCCCAGCTCGGACCAGTGTCGCTCTCTCAGAGTAGGTCGGAACGCGTATTTCGCGCACAAACAACTTCGCTGGGGATGGTCGAGATCAGAACTGACGCGGATCTCTCCCGATTCCGATCTCTATATCTCGTCCACCCATGGATCGACTTTCTCCTCGACCGACAGCCCGCCGCGAGTCCCGTCGAGCCAACACCTGAAGAGAAACTGAGCTCCTTTTCCTCGATACCCGAATTGCCTTTATCCTCCAGTTCATCCAGCAGCAGCTCGACGGTCGCGAAATCGCGCAAAGCGCGGTTCTCGTCGCGCCTTGGGCTGCCGTTTGGCGGACCGTCTTCGAGTTCCCCGCGCCTGCAAGACGCGGTCGAGTCTCCCCCGTCTGCTTTGGTGCTGCGGGTGGGCGAGAAGGCAAAGCAGATGCGAGACGTCCGTGTCCTGGCGCGACTCAGGCTGCCGTTTGGCGCGTTGTTGCTCACGCCGAACCCGGGGAACGTGATGGCGTACAGGAGGGTTGCTGCGGAGAGTTTGATTATGGTTCAGATTGAGGACGTCACGCCAACGATATTGGACAAGCTGGTAAATAGCGTTGGAGTCCTGGACGTACTTTGATGGGATACACGCCGTCGAAGCGATATGACGCGACACCTGGACCACACATTGTGTTATTATGCACCCTTGAATATTTGGCTCATTTACTGTAAATAATCTTATTTCAATGCGGCGCGCAGCTCGTCCGATCTGAAGATCTCGACTTCACTCCGCCCAAAGTGTACTTGCAAGAAACGTTGGCATTCTAACAACCAAGGGTACACAGGAAAGGGGTCAGTAAAGACTGCGATATGACTCAGGACGTGCTGCACGAAGATGTTAGAATTCAACTCGGCATCGATCCTCTCTTGATGGCACCGTGACAGTGCCAGTGCAGAACAGCATTATAAGTTATAACTCGCGCGTTTGACCAGAACGACGTCTTGATCATGTAGGCAGCAGATCCATCGCTTGGCTTGGCGGATGGCAAGTCCAAATCGTGCACCGCACAGATGGCGTGAACTCGCGACTTGCGTTGTCCATGAGGTTGGTGGCCCACTAGCCTGAGAGAGGGTCGGCCGGGTGGCTGTGAGAAGTTGGAGAGTGACGCTTTCGGATGCAACCACCGCCCAACACACCTTCCCGGAGCTCGCGGACTTTACTCCTGTTCTGTTCATTGGGATCATTGATGACCTTGCAAGGACATCAGCCTTCAACCTTTAAGCGCTAGTGCACGTCTATAAACAGCACTCAATGCTGCCTCGAGGTTCCCATGCGGATTCATTGAGTGTTACAGCGCAAGGATAAAAGCTGAAGCACACGTACGGTTGAACTTGAACGTGAACAACCTTGTCAAATGGCCACTCTAAAGTACGTTTTTTTTTCTATTGGAACCTTAGTGGCAGCTCTCTGGGCAGGCACTGACATCCATTATGAATCCTCGTCAATTTCCTACTCACGTGGTTACCTTGCTCAGATCCGCATTTCCACCACCTCCAGAAGACCTCACCAAATACATTGTCCCCTCTGAAGGTCGTCAATACTCGGAGGCTGGGTCCTTCGGTGACGTCTATAAGTGCGTGTACGATGGTAGCTTGGGTCGTAAACAGGTACAAGTTTCACAAATTGCTTACCCTTTGGTTTTAGTCTCACTCCGTTACCCAGGTGGCAGTTAAGGCTTTCCGGTTC
>JBBPLG010000790.1:0-13526 GCA_038089695.1 Xanthoconium separans | reverse complement strand
TTTGAGGGGTGTGTGCGTGGTAGAGCCCATCAAACGGGACACGAGAGAAGGGCAGCTGGTATATCGGTCTGTTGGCAAGGGAGCCAAGGCGAGCAACCAACAATTCAAACATCTGCGCTGTCAATGCTTTTGGCACAATGACACGGACAAGCTGTTTCCCGTCAGCAAGGGCAGCAGCAGCAATGGGGATGATCACGGATGATTTCCCTTCGCCCATGCTGACCTGCATCACCGCGTTTTCACCAGATGGTGGGCGCATGATCTTCATTGCAGTGTCTGCCTGAAAACGGCGGATGAGAAAGTTTCCCTGAATCTAACAAAGGTGAAGCTTGGTGTTGGTAAGAGTCCGTAAGACGAATAGAGGAAACCTGCCTGGATCAACAACCAATCCGGGAATTCTTCTGGACTCCAGCCATCACATCCCTCATTCTCCAATTCCTTCTCCAGTTCTTCTTCGTGACCATCAAGAGCAAATTGAAGCATTCTTCGGGATCGCTGAAGGTCCAAGAGAATTAATGCCAAAGATGTTAGGCATCTCTTCCAACACGGAGGAACTTCAACCGGCGAGGTAGACGCGAGATACCGCAAGAGAACATCAGCTGTAATCGATGGCCATCGACCGAATAAATCATATATTTGTCCTTGTCGATCTGTTTGTGGCTGGCCCAGTCCCTTCTTCAGCGTGTCCAGAGACTCCAGGTAAACACCTCTGCACCGTTCGTAGTGCCTCTTAAGCGTTTCGACAGTATTCTCCACTTCGTAAGTTACGTCAGACTCCATGGAAACATTTTCTGCGCTTCCCTTTATTTCTGCAAGGTATTCTGTTTGAAATTGAAGTTTGGTGCCCGATGGAACTTGAAGCCGAGAGAATAACGGATATAATGCAGAGATATCATCCGGTGATTTTGACTTCGAGTCGCTATTGCGCCGCAAAGCGACACGCGCCGGAAGTGGAGGCGCCGGGTGGTCGCAAATCAGGCGATCAAGCGAAATCTGTGTAGGCAAACCCGCCTGGAAGAGGTCTTGTAGAGACGAGACGGTAGGTGAAAGAGTGACTGTTTCTGATTCTGAGAAGGTGCTCCGAGCCAACACTGAATGCTTGCCTTCATTGTAAGTGTTATCTTTTGCAAAGCTCGTTGCAGTGGCATTCAGAGGTGATAGATAGTATGCTGCCCGTTGCACAGGCTTCACTGTTCTAAAAGCTTCGAAGGAATCTTGATTCCAGTAATATCTATTCTTGATATCTGTGGACGCAGCATTGATCTGAGGATACTGAGTTGGGGTCCAGGTTGAGGGCGCCATCCGGGAACTTCCATGCAAATGTGAGTCATATTTTACAAGTGACCGACACCCAGCGGACTGTAAGAGGGAAAGCGCTGCCTGAGCACCCGTTTTTCCTGTCAGTGGGTCAGGTCTGTGACAGCTAGTCAATGCATGTAAATAAGCAATGAATTCTGTGCTCTTGAAGTTGCCATTTCCTGTCAAGCAACCCAGTTCCGTATCCACGGTGTAGGTGTGGTATGGAGTACGAAAGTAGAAGCGGCCATCAATCTGAATTTGATGCTCGCCGTGCATTTTAGGTGTGCCGCCTGGTATGATGACACGTCTAGGGATAAGTCCCTCAGGCACAGGAGTCTCTGCAATGTGAGTTTTCTGCCGAAGAACAAGGAGATTGCATAAACCAAACAACGCCCCAACACATTGATTCTCGTCGTAGACCATGTTCTTGAAGTCACGGGACTCGAGTTCTTCCCTTCCATTCACGAAAAACGAGAGGCCATATTTTGGCAAGGTGATAGATAACCGTGGCGTGGATGAGGAACCAGAGGTGGTAACTAGGAGATTCTTAGACCTGCTCGGGAGTTCCTCATACTCCTTGGCACTATTGAGACACTCGAAACACTTGAAAACCATTTCCCAGGTTTGGCTGTGGGGGTCGACAAGGATTTCATCACCTCTCTTCATGAGAAATCCTTCTGATTCGCAATTCATTCTCCAGTGTTCAGGCGACTCTTCCCAGATCTGTTCGAGGAGCCATATCTCGACAGTCTTTGTAGACAGGTTTAGCCAATGAATGTATCCATCTATAAGTGCTCCTGGAAGGTCTTCACGAAGTTTGTGTGAAGGAATCAACACAAGTGTATCATATGTTTGATCGCGTTCAACTTGAACTCGAACTTTCAATTTGCGATCTCGCAAAGAAAAGTGTACCTACAAGCAACTTCAACTAAGCCAATCATATCACTAGTTTGGTACACCTACCCTGTGTTTGGACATCATTGGAACCGTCATGGAATCCATTCCTGGAAGATTGGATGGTGTGACAAAGAAGCCTTGCTGTAAAACATAATTAGGAATACTTACGAGCATTAAAAAAAAACTGCCAGAAACACGTACGTCATGCCAGAGTTGACGACATTGCGGAGAGCGCCAAATCTCACGTGGCAAACCACCCGATGGTTGTCCAGCCACTCGAAGCTCCCCAAGGAGCAGATTGATGTGTACTGTTTGCGAACATTGGTACATGGTTGCCTCCGACCCACATTCAAGCCAGCGATCACAAGAACAATCAGAAGGAAGAGGGGAGTACTTCCATTTGTGTGGGCCTGGCTTATAGCTGGTGAAAATTCTGCCAACGGCAAGATCAACACCATAATGTAATGGATCAGCAAGGATGATGTCCCTTAGGGTACCCTCGAGGTTGAAAGATAGATGATGATCGCGGGAAAGAAGCAGCTCTGAATATGCATCCTCTAAAATATGATGCATGAGTATTTAGGGAACTCGCCGTCCAGAAATTAAACCCACCGTCACCATGGGCCGGGATGGCACATATAAAGAAGGCACAGGAAAGCAGGGCATCAACATCCTCCGCAGATTGGAAGAGCTTGAAAAAGATAGCAGAGTCGACATCAAATGTGCTTCTACAGGTGGCCGCCATGTTCCGCAAGTTAGTACTACGTTCTTCATCGGTCGGTGCTTTTGAGAGGTCGTATGATAGTTCTTGTACCCAACCAAATGTCGTCTTGCGTATCCTTCGAAGAAGTGCAATGGCCCGATCGGAGATGTATTCGCAGGGCCTGACTGCAAGTACCCGTGTAAGCAAAAGAGAGATAGTGTTCATCAATACGCCATCCATCAATGCAGTCCCGACATCCGCGAATAAACCCTCCAACTCATTTAGAAGAGCATCACAAAATAACCGGTCTTCGAGTTCTTGATGCCAGACCAACCCTCCAACAACCGAATCAAATGGTCCGACCTGAAGAGCGGCTTGGGAAAGCAGGAAGTGAATTTTGTGACGACGAAGATTGAGGGTTCTGCTGCGTAGCCCCCGCAAGATGTTAAGCCATTGGAGCGAACCACCGCTCCGCAAATGGGCAAAAGTGGTAAATTCTTCTAATGAGAAATCCATCGGACAGTCCACTTGAGCAGCCATGACGGCGTTGGATGTGTGAGAGGTGGAGCATGCATACTGTTGCAACTCGCCTCCAAGTACGTTTTTCACTTGGCATTCTAAATCATCGAAAAGACTGGTATAGCCTTTTGCCCCCCATTCCGAGAATTCTTCGTCGAGAATAGGGTGGCATTGGACGACGACATAACGGAGCACCGGGGTATTGCGGGATTGGGCAGACACTGGATAGAAGTAGGCGAAGTGGATCTGGGCGTAGAGGCGAGGCCCTTGGTATTCGACATGGTAAGGCCGCAACATACAGTCACCCGCTAATAGGTCATAATGTCTGATGAACCCCAGACTTGAACCAGACCAGCGACGCCGTAAGCATGGCAGGACGCGCGGGGCGGCAGAACGCCAGGCACGAATGCATGGCGGACATTGCAATTCGAACACGACGACTTTTGCGTGCAGGTCCGAGGCAGGCAATGGTGATCGGGAAACATTCTGCTTCCATCCATGTGAGTTCAGCGGCTTCATGCTGGAAGTGGAAGTAACAGCTTACATTGACGTGATCCTTCACTTCAAGTTCAATGCGATCTTTAAGGTGCTGAAGATCCTGGGATTTGTCATAGAAACGGACCGGGAGACTATCTTCGGTGAAGTCGCTTGAAAGAACCGACCACTCCGTGTGTGAACGAGTTCGACGTGCAGAAAGATACTGGTATGCGCAAGAAAGACGATGAAGGCTGGTTGTGCTGCGCAGGAGCAATTTCTCTAACAAATCCATCGGGATTTCAGGGGGGTAGTCAGCGAGCATGGGAATCTCCTTCACAGCTAGTTTATCGATCGCCACATAAAGTTCGATCGCTGTCAGCATCTTGACGGAGATATCTTCTTGACTAGGAGACAAAAAATGTTCCGGATAAGCCAGCATAATATATCGTTCCATCAAGATCTCGATCTTTGTGCATGCCTCATTCACATCCGTGACGTGACCAACCCATTGATCAATGCCCTGTTCAACTGACCGCTCGACGTCATAGATAGTAACATTAGGGTCAGTTTCATATGCTTCGTCAAAGAAAGCCCCATCCAGAGACAAAAAGTCGTCAATAGTACCACGGTGATAGCGAGTGGGGCTGAAGGGAGCGCTGACGGATTGACGATCATGATCTGCCAGGAGACTGAGAATGTATTCACGACTGTTTGGGAGGGTGAGTTTCGAGTCCATCGCGAGTTTCTCGCGGGATGGATTCTGAAATGAGGATGGGCGGATTGTCATTTTCTTCCACTCGACATCAAGGATCTCTCGAAGGCGACCACAGGTTGTCAATGCTATGTGGGAGAGCCAGTCAGGGACAGAACTGATCTTGCTTAAACGTCGCAGGATTTGGGATAACATCAAGTGGAGCAGATCATAGGAAAGCGTTGTATTGTTTGTGTCCCCAGCGAGGGTGCACATGAAAAATAGAATGAATCGTTTATAGGAAGGATGGTCAAGATCTGCTGAACGATCGACAAAGATCTGTATTGCAACCTTGATGAGAAGCCAGAGGGGGGAGCGACGCCAAGGATTGCTCATCCATCGAGCGTCAATGTAGTCGTGAATGCATTTTTTTATGCGCGAAACATTCGGAGTGCTGCTAACCCCTTGCAAGATATCATTGTGCAGTGCATTGATTAATTGTGGGTGGGTGAGCAGAGCATCTGGATGAGTAACGTTCGGGGACGACAGAAAATTGGCAAGTCTGGATTGAAAGTTCCCGTCGCGGAACAACCCATTTGGTATCTGAGCGGCAGACTGAGGATATGAGGATATCACCGACGGTGCTGACTTCACTTCGCGTTCAGGCCGGGACACCTCGAGCGTCTCGCACAGCGCGTGACTCTCTTGCTGGGTGAGGAGAATCGCAGCATTTTGGCCATGGATGAAAAAAGCAAGGGTATCTGGAAATTGTCAGCACGGACATATTGTGTGAGGAATCTGCGAACTCACCTCCTGTTTCCATTCCTTGCAGCTGGGAGACGATTTGGTCGGTATTCAAGTGCTCTGACTGGACGGAGGCTCGTAAGTTGTCCAACATCCTTGTGATGCGATGCCATTGAGACTGTCCAGAGATCCCAGAGATATAGGTACCATAGACATGAGCACCAACGCATACCGCAGAAACCAGCGAATGGCTGTTATCAAAGGTAAAGTCACTCTCCTGGTGGAGAGGCGCCGGGATGGGGAAAAACACATGTGTAGCAGTATAACGCAATGATCCGGGAGTATGGGCAAATGTAGGGGACATGGTGGTGTGTATGGGCTCACAAATAATTCAGCAGTGTTGGGCTAGGTGACTGTGGCAGAAGAGTACAAGAGTGAACTGAGAGAAGAGTATGTAATGACAAGTTGACCTTCGTGGGACAGGCCTTCTTATGGTCGGGCCGGGACAGGGCCTGCTGGTATCGAGACACTGGCGACCTGATCTGGGTGACCCAGCCTTCCAAACCTGGCCCGTCGAAAGCAAGACAGTCCGGTACAACACAATAAATACCTAGCCGTCGTCGACACAAGGTATCCATCTATAACCTCTAAACCCGTTCCGTCCTCCCACAATGCTCGCACGTCTGAACGCCGAGCATCGTCACCGTCTGAACGCCCGTACCATCATATTGGATACTTAGTCGACCGCACGACACCCAGGGTCGACAGGAATCGGCGGCACTGGCGACGCATCCAATGGATTCATGACATAAAACGGAATGCCAGGTTCTGGCAGTGATCGAACGTGGATAGGATATCGACTTGCTGTGGTGTGGGTGCGGCGGCGGTGGCGGATATATGGCGCCTTTCTTCCGTGAAGGGCCAGGATTTACCTGGGCGAGATGGGGCGGGACGAATTTCGGCAGGGCACGCTGCATCCTAGGGTCGTTCCCTGAAGTGGACCAAGGGGCGTACGGCCGTTCCCGCATTTGCGACATGGGGAGGGATCGTAGTTTTTGTAGCCCGCGTTCTTGCCTTTTCTTTCGTGGGTGAATACGTGCAGCGGTACAAGAGGAGAATACTCACATTTGACACAAATAATTCTTGGGGGTAGATTAGCAGATTACCTTCTAGTATCAATGGGTGCCGGGTGTCCGCGTTGGAGAGCCATCATCTGGAACGGGCGGGGAGAGTGTGGTCCTGCTAACGCAGGACGAGGCGGGGCAAAGTATCGGTGGCGGTCCCGGGGCATACACAGTGCTACTGCTGCTGCCTTGGTACGCACATAATATGCTCCAGCTTTCGCACTCTGCGCCGCAAACGCCCGTTCTTCGTCATGTGTACCCGAACCAACGTCTGCAATATCCCGGACGGTATCAGTCAGCGCACCGACAAGACCTCTTTCCGCTTTCTGCCGCTAAAGATGCTGCTGTTGATCTTGCCAAAGGGCCACATCTGGTCGAGAATAATAGTTTGAGATCGGAAGTGGCTGCGGAGGCGGAGGTCAGTTCGAATAGGGCGTCGGTTCGGTGGAGGAGGGGCGACGGAGATGGGAGGGCGGGTGGCAACTGGAAGGGTCGCCGAGGCCCTAGGCCGACCATTTCTTTGCCGATACGGTCACAGCAGGAGGTAGATCATCACCAATACTCTCGGATACTTGTCGTTCTGATGATTCTAGAGGAATCACGTGGCTTGAGGAAGGCGGTGTCTGATGCCGGTAGGAGAGCGTGGAGGAGGAACTGTTAGTTTCGGAGAGGGTGTGTGCCGGGAGAGAAGATGAAGAGGGTGGTACTATTACTACGTCTTGTTGCACTGACGGCGCAGGATGGCGAAATGGATTCTTGCTCGACATTATTAGGACGCTGTCCAGCGATATGGCACTTTTAAGTATCGTGACGGGAGCCGACTGCGGGCAGAGTGCAGAGTCTTAGCGGTCGTGGCTGTGTTGTCATTATAAACACCCGTCGTCGATCGTCAGATGCACTCAGGTCTTCGCAACATCACCATCTCTACCCACATTCCCCACCGTTTCCCTCCGCTGCTTCTGTAGCTCAAGCTCCCTCACACGCCATTCCGACCACTTCGCACACCCATCCTCTACACATTCCAACTCGCCACGTTTGGAAGCACTCGGCCAAGTAAGGGACAATCATGGGGATTGATCAACCCTTGCAAGGCGAACGTCAGCTCGAGTGGAAGAGCATGCACTTCCTCTTACCATGACATGCCTCGCCGACTGCAGCAGATAAAACAATATGTCGCCCGCGAGTTCGGGAACACTAACACTTGCCCGCTGATTCGGAGTGTACGCACGTGCGTAAAGGGATCTTCCAGACTCCCCAAGGTCGCAAACTCAAGAGCTACAGCGTGTCCATGAAGCTCGAACGTGGTCAGGTTGGAGAAGGATGACACCACGTGGCGAAAACGCGACACCGAAATGACGAGCGTTGTCAGGTTTGATCCAATGTCCCAGAAGGATCTGTATGCGTCGTGCACAATCGCGACGTTGTTCTGCTCGAGCTGCTCGAGTCCTTGAAACAGTCTCTGGACCGCGGCGCGCACACATTGCCGTTCATGGTAACCTGGCGTAATGCGGGAAACCTGGAGCCAGGCCCTGTCCATGTTTGGAGTACGAATTCAGGAACGTGCTGGATTCAGTGGCGTTGACGGTACTTGCTGGAACGAGAGTAGCACCTTCCTTGACCGTTGACGATATGATAGACTGAAATTGTGCGACAAGTGCGACAACGGGAAGTGGTCCCGGTGCGGAACTGGGGCTTTAAAGGTCGACAATGAGATGGATAAAGATGGGTGACGAGTGGAGCAACTGTTCTTTCAGTCCATGAATTGATTGGTGTGGAGTGAGATGGACGTGTCTCCAGAGTTTGGGACAGGCAAACGCCATGCCCTCGAAACGCTTGCCAGATTCCGCGAAGAGCTTATCCACCCAGCAAAGCGTATGCGTCGCTGCCGACATGATAAGATATTCCTCGAGGGTGGTAGAGAGATACGGGACCGTCGTGGCCCGAGTATCTGAGTACCTGTAAGAGTCTTTGGTCCGATGTAAAAAAAAAGATAACTTACTGGAGTGCAAGGGGGATCAGCCTCGAATCGCCCTCTTCAATCTGACAGGACATCATGGGTATAAAATCCAGCGAGCCTGATTTCGTTAAAGCAGACCAAGAGTGATGGTAGTTGAGTGGCACAAACGAATCCCTTGAACGGCGAAGGACTTGGCCGCACGTGACCGGTTGACCCATGGCGAATAGCGGACAGACTTTTTGGCAAAACCCTATCTGAACGAGGCCCGTCTGTACGATTGCGGAACTCTTCCTCGTGATCTACCCCATCGGTGTAGACAGCTCTGAATGTTGTCCATCGACAGGGTGATGTCGATGCTTCATGGGTTGTCTGTGTTGCCAGACTTAGGAGAGGCAGCGCTCAATAGACGTGATGGAGGTTCGCGATTCAACTCGAAGCAACATGCGGAAGTCAGATGAAAACAAAACAAAGAAAAGGGTACACTTGGCCTCCCCTGGCATCCGACCGCGTTATAGATACATAAAATACACAAAAATGACATGGTAGGAAAACATATGCACGAAAATGAATCAGGAGTGAGAAACGAGATGAGAACGGACCGAATTCAGGTTGATGGGAAACCTGTTGGCGAGCCAGATGCAGAGAGGTCGTCGAACGCCTATCTTTGAAAATCTTTCTCCGTTAGAAACTGCCCTTGAAGAATTTTGCCCATGTGCGTGTGGATGAAAGGCACACCTCTGGTCCGGATGGCAAGGAGAGCCATCACGCAAGGCAGCGGTGAATCCGAGAATGTGATTTCCATCTCTTCGAAGCTGCCAGGAATCTGGAACATATTCCAGCGGATTGCGGTATTGTTGGACACCTCCTTGGTGGGCACGCCGAGGAAACGACACAACCTGAGGTACGATCCATAGTCTCTGAGATAGAGCTGCCCGGCGAACACGTTCAGCTGGTCCATTAGTGTGCTAGGTGGAGTCCAGTCGGAAGGGAGTGGAGGGATAGTATACAGTTTGAGATCATCCGATGGTTTCATACGTTCGGATGTACGAGGTGCATACAGATGAAGATGGACGTGTTCGCTCGCTCTGATGTCGGGCATCAACTGATCAGCCTCATATGGGCTCAGAAGAACGAGTACATGGTCGCGGTCCGTTTTATGAGAGAGAATCCACTGAACTGTTCGCAGATACTGATCCATTGTCCCTCGAGTGGACTCGGGCTGGATCGTCTTGAAAAAGTCCGCTGTCGCGAGAATGCATGGACTCCATACATTTGCCTCGTTGGTAGTTGCTGAGGTGTTTTCTAGTGTCGTAAAGACAGGAAGGAATGGCCCGTCAGGGTGTAATTTAGGGATGACACCGGTCTTGACGAAGGATTCAACGTCCGGGTGAAGGGAGTGTTCTTCAGGTTCGGCCCTGGGAGGCAGTTCCACCTCTCTTTCGCGCTCGCGCTCGCGGTTGACCTCTCGTTCATGTTCTTCTTGCATCACTGCGCTTGGAAGTGATAGCACCCCGAGGTCTTTACAACGTTGGCCGATATCTGAATCCAGAGTCGACAACTCCTTCCGCGTGTCCTTACTAGTTCCGTGGGGTGCATAGAGGTCAGAAAGTGTTTTAAGCTCCGGCTGAAGCCATGCATTCGACAACTGCTCTCTGGCGAACTCGCCGCTGGCGAAACGAGACCAAGCATCGTGTCTTAATCTATGGTCCATCCCTTGTTGTGCCCAGTACGGAGCTCGCTGTTGAATGTCGTCTAGAGTTTCACGTATTGCCCAAGTCAAGACGTCTAGGACAGTGACTGAGCTTGTCGTAGCAGCTACCTCGCGTATGTGTTTGTCAACTTCGGGCGGCGCAAAAAACATGACCGAATGACCATGACCCAATTTGCGCATCCGCATGCAACCTGGAAGTCGTGAGCAATGAGATCAGCGAGTGCTAAGTAATGTCAAACAAACCTTGCACCAGGGCATCCTTCGTAACCATGGGACCCAGCGTAACAGCTGCTCGCGAGTTCGTTGGGAGCTTGATGTCAGTCCCTCTCGTGTGCGCCTGATCCAGATACACAACACATCGGTCTAACTGCTGAGAAAGGGGCGAGGATGATATTGGCATTGTAGTGCCGGCCCGGCTAAGTACCATCAGTGCATCGTTGTCGTTGAAATAGAGAGCGCCTGCAGCGTCGTGGGCAATTTCCAACCATGCTTCAGCCACTTGGCGATTGGAAAGATCGAGAACTCGTGAACCAACGTCCAGCAATACTCGAATTTCGGGCTTCTGTGTCGCAATCAATTGGATGAATGCATGTGTGATCCATCGCTCGTCGCTTTCATGAGCCACCATATAAGAGCTATTTTCAGGACGGAGAAGATATGCGAGAACTCTGGCACTGGCGCCTTTCTGATGGTCCAGGTCGCGTTGAGCGATCGACAAAGGTAATAGCCATCGGCTGTCGTTCGTTCCAGAAAATCCTGATTATTATTCAGCACCCGAATCAAATGACTGAGACGTCACGCACCGGTTATGAGTCTCTCCCGTTTCTCCGCTAAATCCCAGCTGGAAGCGCAGAGTTTCCAAGGGAACTGCTTTGCTTCCTTCGGGAAAACCACATGGGAAAGATAGAAATCAATTACTACCTGGTTGCGAGAGAAAAGCGGGTATATGATTTTGTCCCACTGCTCCGATGGGTTGAGATTCAGATCCGTGAGTTTCAGAGGTGGGCGCGGGATTGACTTGCAGCTACATTCAGCGTTACACTTGCAAACATATTCATTGACCCAGTTTGAGTATTCCACAATTGGGTCATCTTGATCTAGAATGATTTCGAATGAAGTTTTCAATTGCTCCTTGGTGAGACCAGTGTAGTAATAAGATAAGCATGTGAGAACGATGGTGAGATCTGGATGGCCGAAATGAGTATTAGGTGCTGGAACATCTTTCGCTCGATACGGGACCGCAAGCATTGTGGAGGGTTGTGGTTGTGGACGACCAGTGTACAACCAGTCAGAAGCAATGGGGGGCGGCCCGGGCGGGTGCAAGTTAGTAAGGCCATAGTCAATACGCCATCTCCGCTTCGAAAGAGCGTACACAAGGATGTTGGAAGTGAGGAGACCACGGAGTAGCAGAAGCCCACTCCAAAGATGGCTTTTCCCTGTGCCCCTCGCATACTCCTCCACCTTCTTGGGTATATCCTGGATTAGATACACGTTTTCGTCACATATGAAACTATGAATTGCGTCACGCAATGATGGGGAGATGTGTTGAAACTCAAAATTGGGGAGCTGTCCATCCATTATGTCTTTTGCGATCGACGACATTAGGTCTTGAGCGATGTCGTCGAGGTGGCCAACATGCGGAAACGATCCAAGCGGGCCAGGTTCGCATGCAATGGAGTCAGTATATCTGGAAATGGAATATATATGCTTCTTCACGAGCCACAGGACTTGCTGAGTTATTGTCCATCGGTCAGGATACCCGTCCATATGTTGCACAGAGCCAAGAGTGTAGACGAGTTGAAACCGGGAGTGAAGGATCTCGTCGCTCTCGTCCAGAATGTCTCGAGCATGAGAATCAATCCATGTCTGAAGGCTCAGCCACTTGGATGCGCTGTTCCTTGTAGCGTAATCAACCACATCAGTCCAGTCAAGATAGCTCTCCAGGTTCCTAGACTGGTTGGGGGGCTGGCTGAATGATCGAAATATCCTATCCACAATGCCGTCTTTCGACAGCTTGATTAAAATATCAGCTACGGTAATCAACAATTATCAATGTGACTATTTGTACCCACCCATTTGAACGACAGGGCAGTCATGACCTGCTTGTAAATCTTCTGAAGACTCGGTAGCAATTCTGTCGTGAGCTCCTTCTCATGCAGCTGCTCCTCTATGTTCTTCAATTTGAGTGACACCACATGTTCAGGCTGGACAAGCAGAATACCACGCTCTGCCATGCACTGAGGCATAAGCTTGAGTAGATCATCAATTCGAGGGGTGAGCACTTTGTTGCCCCAATCGAACTCAGGGACACGAGAGAAGGGCAGCTGGTATATCGGCCTGTTGGCAAGGGAGCCGAGACGAGCAACCAACAATTCAAACATCTGCGCTGTCAATGCCTTCGGGACAATGACACGAACAAGCTGTTTCCCATTGGCAAGGGCAGCAGCAGCAATGGGGATGATCACGGACGATTTTCCTTCACCCATGTTGACCTGCACCACCGCGTTTTCACCAGATGGTGGGTGCATGATCTCCATTGCAGTGTCTGCCTGCAAACGGCGAATGAGAAAGTTTCCCTGAATCTAACAAAGGGGGAGCACGGTGTTGGTAAGACAAACACTCAAATAGAGGAGACTTGCCTGGATCAGCAACCAATCTGGGAATTCTTCTGGACTCCATCCATCGCATCCCTTGTTCTCTAATTCCTTCTCCAATTCTTCTCTGTGACCATCGAGAACAAATTGAAGCATTCTCCGGGATCGCTGAAGGTCCAAGAGAATTAATGCCAAAGATGTTAGGCATTTCTTCCAACACGGAGGAACTTCGATCGGCGAGGTAGACGCAAGATACCGCAAGAGAACGTCGGCTGTAATCGCCGGCCATCGACCGAATATATCATATATTCGTCCCTGTTGCTCGGTCTGTGGCCCCAGTGCCTTCTTCAATGCGTCGAAGGAATCCAGGTAAACACCTCTGCACTGCTCGTAGTGCCTCTTGAGCGTTTCAACGGTATTCTCCACTTTGTATGTCATGCAGGACTCTGCGGAAACCTTTTCTGCGCTTCCCTTTATTTCTGCAAGGTATTCTGTTTGAAATTGGAGTTTGGTGCTCAACGGGACTTGAAGCCGAGAGAATAATGGGAATAGTACAGAGACATCCGGCGATTTTGACTTCAAGTTACTATTACACTGCAAAGTGACACGTGCCGGTAGTGGAGGTGGTGGGCGATTCCAAAGCAAATGATCAAGTGAGATCTGTGTAGGTGAACCCACCTGGAAGATGTCTTGTAGAGATGAGACCGTGGGTGGAAGAGTCAATGTTTCTGGTTTTGAGAAGATGTTTAACACCGAATGCTTGCATCCATGAAAAGTGGTATCCTCTGCAGAGCCCGCAGTGGCATTCGA
>JBBPLG010000789.1:0-13526 GCA_038089695.1 Xanthoconium separans | reverse complement strand
TCACACAAAGTGCAATGTTTACCTCCTGGGCAGAGATTAGCAACCTTTGTAAAGCTTCTTCATCCAGGGCAATTGCAGTGACTTCCAAAAGTCTACTGCATCCCTCATTAGACTTGTGCATGTCTAGCATATGATATTAGGTCAACCCTAGCACAAATAAGACAGGATGACTTGATACAAACCTCCAATCCAAACTTGTGCTTTGGGAGCATATTTCCTTGTGGAAAGACAACCCCATACATCAGCCCTATTGAATATCACCTCAATGAGTGGCTTGGCCTTTGACAATCGTTCTTGTAATGACAGTTTTTGATCGGCGAGGGTCAATTCTCCCATTGCTACAGCCAACAGTGCATCAAATTTTGTGAATAGCACGACAACAGGGACTGAAAAAATCACCAGCATCAGTTGGAGAATACAGGTGCATAAATACAAGGTTCCACCATTCCCAGGATCACATTCATCAAAAAACTTTTCCTCGGAGCGCTGGACTGCTCGCTCAATTTTGTCCATCGGAATGCAATACCTGTATAGTATACCGGATGAGCTAAAGTACCATGACATGACTGACTGATATTCTTCACCATATGGCGTGAATACGCTTCTTGAGAATGGGAGTCTTTGCACGATCTTCGATGAAATTTTTCACTCGTAAAAACTCGTCTACTCGGCCAGCTTCGAAGCCTTGTGAGTCATGAAAGATGAGCTTGTCGTTGCTGCGGAAAATCAGTTCGTTTTCGACGTTGTGAATTCCGCGCTAACAACGATCAATTGTATGATTATCATGACTGACTCAAAACAGGCCGTACCCCGATGGAACCCTCGACTTCCAATGGATCGATCTTACGATTTACGTGAGTGTATATGAACGACAACATACGCTAGCCTAGATGCATACCTTGTTGCCATCGCCATCGTAGATCTCTGGGTTTTCCGTGGAGTCACAGATTCCGCGAAGAATGGTTGTCTTGCCAGCATTCGCGCGCCCGATGATAAGAACTCTAAAGCGACCAAATTTTGCTACGAAGCCCCTCCAGTAACCTGTGCCAGTGGTTTCAACTGTCGACATTTGAGAATAAATGTGAAGAAAGGTATAAAAAGCAAGAGAAACCTGCGATTTCCGAATTCGGCAGTCTGAAAGTGGATCTCGGGCCCTTCGAACAACTGCAGCAGCAGTCTTTGCCTGTTTCGTGTCACGAGTGATCTCGCATTTTACGGATTCCGCAACATTTCAAGCTTCTACCAAGTAATCTTACATATCTCAGGGCCCTCACATTGCCCCGTCATACCTCGCCAACACCCGCTCCCTCACCTTCTCCTTCGGACACCGCCTCAACGTCCACGTCTCAAACTGCACATACCCCTGCTCGAGTAACACCTCGACGCCCCTCACCCGCGCCCACCCGCGTGCCATCTCCGCAGCCAACCTGAGCAGCGGCGTCTCGGCCGGCTTATACGCCATGTCCACCACGACGCCGGTCGGCGCATCAAAGAGCGTCGTTGGAAGGCAGATCGCGTTCGTCGGGGGCGCGGACATCATCGTCGTGGTTGCGTCGGCTGGGATCGTAGAGATGATCACACGGGGAGGCGTACAGGGCCATGCGTCCAGCGCCTCGATCGCGCGCACGCGCGTCATGCCCTCTTTTCCCCCTGCCTGTTCTTCGCGCACGTCGTTGAAGGCCGCCGCGATCGCCTCAGCCTTGGTCTTGGTTCGGTTAAACACGTACACATCACGCACGCCCAGCGTCTTGAGTGCGTACACTGCGGCACGCGCCGTCCCGCCTGCGCCAATCACCAACGCGGCCCCCACCGCGCCCGCTCCCAGAGCTAACCCTACCCTCGGCGCACGCCCTTTCACGGCGGCCACGATCCCAAGATAATCCGTGTTCTCCCCGTAGAGCCCACCATCCCTCGGCACGATCGTATTCACCGCCCCGATCGCCTTTGCCGCGTCCGACAACCCGTCCAACAAGGGCATGACGTCCAACTTGAATGGAATCGTCACACTTGCCCCACCAAACTCGTCCTCGCGAATCACCCGCCGAATATCGTCGCTGACGGTTGACGTCTCAAACAGGCTGTACGTATGCGGCAGTCCGAGCGCCTCGAACGCTGTGTTGTGCAGCGTTGGAGACATGGAATGCGCAATCGGCGTGCCAAAGAGGTAGAATCGCCGCGCGGGGAGCAGGCCACACAAATGTAGCGCCTGCTGAATGTCGGCGAACGCAAGCTGACCCGGTGCAGCCTTGCTGGGCAGCAGCGGGTGCGTGACGGGCGTAAAGCATGTGTTGAGCACCCGCGAGAGCTGGCCCTCAACGCCCATGTTGATGGCGATGAGCGGCTTGCTGGTGTGCTTGGAGACAAATGTCTGAATTGCGAAATTACTCGCGAGCGAAGTTGCTTTGGAGATCAACTTGACTATGTCACCGTACTGCGATGCGACGCCGTACGTGGCAGACATGGTCGGTGCGTCCCATGGGATTGTGCCCGTCCAATCGTGGAAAGAAGCAATAATCTGAGAAGTACCCTTGAGGTGCACGATTTCTTTGATGAAATGTGGCGGAAGTGTCGTCTCGATGTCGACGTATTCGCACCCCAGGCGCAACGCGAGTTTGAGGAGGTCTGCGGCTTCCTTTTTCGCGTCGTCGGGGAATGCACCGCCTTGTGCGGCCGTGCGGACGGTGAACACGATCGGGTGTAAGGTGGTGCGTCGGAGCGCAGACACCTGTTGCGACACGTACGCGTGCGATGGTATCGGATTCGTGGAGCTTGTTTCGCGGAGGAGGTCCACGCGCAGCTCGAGCGCGTCCACGCCTGTGCTGAGCTCGGGAATGTCTGTCAATGCTGGCACGACATCTGGATATGTCAGCGACAAAAAGTACGACCGCACACCCTGCGCGGCCTTGGCCACGTTCGGCGCCAGATTGGGCTTGAGACCGGACACATGGCCAAAGAATCTCTCCACCTCGCCTTGTACGTCACCCTGCAGTGCAGCATAGTTGCCAAACTCGTATCCGGCACACTGAGCGAACCACGGCTCGCGACGCGCATACACGTCCCGGAACTGTTCACCGTACGCGGGTCGTTCGCCTTCCTTGTCGAGGTAAGCTTCGATTACGTCTATCTCGCGCTGTACCCAGACGACTTTACCGCCGTGCTGCGTCGAAAATTGGATGAGTGCTGCCCGCGCTGCGGGCGTTTCGACGACGCCTCCTCCAAGACTGATTACCCAACCCTTGCCATGTGTGGACAGGAGAGACTGCAAAAGCTCCATCTCGGCTGCCCGAAAGGCCGGCCAGCCGTGGGTCTGGACATAGGCGCGTACCGGGAGTGGATGGACCGAGTCAAAGTGTGCGTCAAAATCGAGGTAGGGGAGTGAGAGTGCACGCGAGGCGAGCAGACCAATATGGGACTTGCCACTGCCACGCATGCCAATGATGAAAATAGAAGGTGTTGTGAGTGCGTTGGGTATGGCTGTCGTGGCAGTTGCTGCGGGCAGTGGGTGGGCATCGGGAATATCGACGCCTTGTACTTGGATGCCAATCTATGCAATGCGTTGGAATGGTGTGAATGAGTACATGCATGCGACATCACCTTGCTCTCCAAGTCATCCCACCAGTTGGGCCACGTTTTTTCGACGCACCGTTTCTCCTCGACAATGGTACCACTGACGACGGTAGAAAGCACCGCAAAGGCCATCGCGACACGATGGTCATCGTAACAATAAACAGATGCGCCGTGCTTGAGGCTGGCAAGCGGTCGACCATAAATAACGATCCCATCCTCAAACTCGTCCGTCTCGATCCCAAACTTGGCTGTACGTGCGTCAGCCGAGAATCATAGGCCCACAGCCATGTGACGCACCTAGTTGATCCCTCATCGCCTTGATACGATTACATTCTTTAACACGCTGGTTCGCGATACCGCGAATGCGCAAGACGTTCTTGCCCACACCGCCTTCTCCGCCCAACCCGCCGTCCGTCGCGACAGCGCCCACGACGGCAGCCGTCAGGAACGCGTCGGTCATGGGTTCCATGTCTACTTCCCCCATAGCCTGGAGGGTTCCGATCGGTGGTCCGGTGACGGTCGTCTCGGTGTCGGTCTGTACGACGGTACAGCCCATCGGCTCGAGGACTTGCTTTGCGAAGCGGGCGTCGCCCTGGAGAGAAGAAGACCCGATCGAGGCGAGGGTGCAGGACGTTCCGGTGACGGCGGCGATAGCAAGTGGGTAGGTCGCGCTCGATGCGTCCGATTCGATCGTGAACACACCAGATTCTGGTACAGTGTAAACACCGCGCGGGATCTTGTACACGTTGAGAAGGGCGCCGGTATCGGGGTCGCGTTCGCGGGTGACGTGAATGCCAAAGTCGCGCATGATGGCGATGGTCATGTCGATGTAGAGCTGAGAGATGACGGCTCTCCCGGTGAGAACGAGAGTCGTGTCTTGTTGTGCATAAGGCGCACAGAGGAAAATGGAGGACACGTACTGCGAGGAGATGGAGGCGTCGAGGGAGAGGGTTCCACCTGGGAGACCGGTGGGGGCGATGGATAGGGGAAGACAACCGGACGTGCCGAGGTAGCTGATGTCTGCCTCTGCCTTTGAGAGGGCTTCGACAAGAGGTGCGATGGGACGCTGCTTCATGCGCGCGTTGCCGGTGACGATGGTACGGTCCGATGGGGACGAGTTCGCAGAAGGCGAGACGAGGGTGCAGACAGTGGTCAGGAATCGTGCGGCAGTTCCAGCATTGCCTAGGTAGAGTTCTGTTCCCTGTGGAGGAAGCGACAGCTTTCCACCAGAACCAGTGACGATGAGGGTTTCGCCATTGTCCGTCCATTCGAATTTGGCTGCCTTATGGGGAGTGAGCAAGCAAGGAGAAACAAGGAAGACAACGCACGTTCAATGCCTGCAAGGCAGCCATCATGACCTGAGTGTCATCCGAGTGGAGCAAATTCTTCAACTTGACGGTGCCGTTTGAGAGGGCTGCAAGGACAAGGGCACGATTAGAGATGGATTTTGAACCCGGAGTGGAGATGGAGATGTGCGGAATGCCTGTATTATCGCTGGGAGTTGGAGGGACGATGCCAGGTGGAGAAGGGATGAGCTGGGGAGGTAAAGAGCCGTTGTCTGTGATACCTGGTAGTTCGTGCAACGGATTCGGGAGGGCGGGTTTGAGGTATCCACCTGGGATACCGCTGATGACGGTGACGGCGTTTGCGAGGACCTTTTTTATCTCGTCGTCGGGTATACCGGTTGCTCTCAGTTCGCGGGTTTTTCCGATGCGAGACAAGAGGACGATTTTCTTGAGTTTTGAAGTGGTATTCTTCTTGTCGATGGCCATGCGATCGAGGAGGCCGTCGATGGTCATTGGTGGAGCGGCGGCGGCGAGAGCCTGAGCTTGTGCGCGAAGGACGAGGGGATGAGTGAGCGAGGTTGGGAGGCCGTATGATTCTATGCAACGGCGGAGACGACCGACGCCGACCTGACCGAGGCCCGTTTCCCTTCCACGACCGCGGGCGATCTCTGCTTCGAGGACCATGCCGATGGCGACGCACTCGCCGTGGAGGAGGAAAGGGGTGAGGAATGCTTCGATGGCATGACCGATGGTGTGGCCAAAATTGACGAGGTTGCGGAGGTGAGCTTCCTTTGGATCGTAGGAGACGATGGTTGCCTTTGTGTTGACGGAGGAGATGATGAGAGTGAGAAGGGGATGGGAGGCGAGGTCGGAGAGGGATTGGGCGTGGATGTTGTCGAGGGAGTCGAGGAGAGTTCCGGAGGACGCTTCGAGGAGGGCAAATGCGTCTTCGTCCCAGATGGCTGCTGTCTGTTGGGGCGATGAGGGAAAGCGGAGAGTGTCGGGGAGCAACGGACTTTTATGATTTCTGCGAGACCATTTGCAAGCTCGCGTTTAGGGAGAGAGGCGAGGAAGGCGACGTCTATAAATATATATTCTGGCTGCCAGAAGGCGCCGATCAGATTCTTGCCAAGGGGTGTGTCTATGGCGGTCTTTCCCCCGATGGCGGAGTCGACCATGGCGAGGAGGGAGGTGGGTATCTGGACGACGCGGACGCCGCGCATGCTGGGGAGGGTCAGATCAGACAGGGCATTGGGAATGCAGGGGACACGTACAAAGTGGCTGCGACGAAACCGACGAGATCGCCGATGACGCCTCCGCCGAGTGCGATGAGGACAGTGTTGCGTGTGCATTTCTGGGCGAGGAGAAAGTCCTCTATGGCGGCCTTTCCCTCGCGAGACTTTGAGGTCTCCCCCGGTGTGATGACATGGGTGATGAAGCGGGGTGCGGTGGCAGGGTCTGGGAAGGTAGCGGAGATGTGCTCGTCGAAGGCGTCGGTGATGAGATGAGTGTAGAGCGGTGCGATGTTGGTGTCAGTGACGAGGACGTAGCTGGAAGCGGGGAGAGCGTCGAGGATGGTCCGTGCGATGTGGTCATGGAGATGGAATCCACAGTGGATCGCATTTCGACCGAGGATGGCGATTTCGTGCATCGTTGCTGGCTGGCTGAAAGCGGTGATCGGAGCGGGTAATTTGCACGTCGTTCACGGTGATGTTCGCTCGACGTCTTGCAATAGCGCGGAGAGCGTTCGTTCAGGTCTCGCTCGTGTCCGTCGTCGCGGGTCCGTACACACAGACGTCGTCGTGTAATCTCAGCTCACCAGTTCGTTCACAGCGACCGGCACGCTCGTCTACGTCTCCCACAAGGAACGTCACCCTGGTCCACAGCTCCCATTCGACCCCAGCAAAAAAACGCTCGTCGTGCTCGGCAGCGGGTGGGGTGCAACGAGCCTCCTCAAGCACCTCGACACCGAACACTACAACACCGTTTGTGTCCATCGTGTCCGCTGATCACCTCGTCGTCCTCACATAAACCCCCAGATCGTCATCAGCCCAAGAAACTTTTTCTTATTCACTCCCCTCCTCCCTTCCGTCGCTGTCGGCACCCTCGCTGCCCGCTCCATCCTCCAGCGTATGTGTCCTATTTCAACTCGCTCAGCCCTTCAACGTTTCAACTCATTGTTCGCACAGCCACGCGCTTCGTCGCCCGACACAAGGCCAGACACGTCGCCGTCATAGAGGCAGAGGCGACAGACGTCGACGTATGTCTCTGCAGTTCCTTCTCTCTCTCTCTCTCCCTCTTCATCCCGCTCTAGCCCGTCAACAAGACCGTCACCTTCACAGATTCGTCCCCTCTCCGTCCCCTCGAGCCAACTCGCACCATAAACTATGACTATCTCGTCTACGCCGTCGGTGCAGAGACACAGACTTTCGGAATACCCGGCGTAAAGGAAAACGCCTGCTTCATGAAGGAGATTGCAGACGCAGAACAAGTCGGTGCATCCGACACCCTCCCGCTCCCCTCTCACACCTTTGCAGATGCAAAGACGCTTCTTGGACTGCGTCGAGACAGCCGCGTTCCCGGGTACCAGCGAGGAAGAAAAACGTCGCTTGTTACACATGGTATATCTCCCCGCTTCATCCTTTCATCCCTCCTTATCGTGCACACAGGTCGTCGTGGGCGGCGGTCCGACAGGCATCGAGGTCGCAGGCGAACTCCACGACTTTCTCGAGGTTTGCCATCTCCATTCCCACTCTATACCATTCCTCACCCACAACAGGAAGACCTCAAGTCTTGGTACCCAGAACTTCATCCTTACATGCGACTCACCCTTGTAGAGGCACTCCCGAGCGTTCTTCCCATGTTCAGCAAACAACTTATAGCATACACTGTAAAGACGTTCAAAGAGAGCAAGATCGACATCATGACCGGCACAATGGTAATCCCTCCTCTTTTCCCATTCGCATCGGCTTGACATCCACCAGGTAAAGGGCGTCAGTCCTTCCTCCGTCACACTCAAACCAAAGGATGCACCAGAACAACAAGTCGACTGCGGTCTCGTAGTATGGGCCGCTGGAAATACCAGTCGTTCCGTCACCAAGAGTCTCATGGCCAAGTTGTCAAACGACCAGACCAACAAGCGGGGCATCTCCGTCGATAGTACGTTATGCCGCTTGCCTTGTACGACATGTCCATACTCACCGACTATAGACCACCTCCGAATGCTGGGTGCGCCATCCATATTTGCCATCGGAGACTGTACTTCCACCTCGTATGCACCCACCGCCCAAGTGGCTTCTCAGCAAGGTGCCTATCTTGCCCGCATCCTCAAGCTCGTCGCAAAACGCGATGCCCTCCAAGACCAGGTCGATACCCTCGCATCTGGAGAGCAACTCGACGCCGAGACGACCAAACGCATCGACAAGCTCAAAAAACAAGTCGCCAAGATCCGTCTCAACCCATTCCAGTACAGCCACCAAGGCTCTCTGGCGTAAGCTCGCATCGCGCTCGGTTTCGCACTTGCTGACGCTGCTCGCCAGCTACATTGGCTCTGACAAGGCCATCGCGGATCTGTCCATATTCGGCCACGCGTGGGCTAGCGGGGGCGTCGCGACGTACTTGTTTTGGCGCAGTGCCTATCTTAGCACGCTCTTTTCGCTACGGAACAGGGCTTTGGTCGCCGGCGACTGGATGCGCGTCAAGTTCTTTGGCCGGTGAGTCACCTCTCGAATCTTCGTCCATGCGATCGCCGCCTCGGAGGATAGTTTAACCTATCACGGTAGCTGGTTACCGTCGTTCCCTGGCATTGCTCCCTCTTCCGCTCCCTCTTTTTGCCGATGTAAACGTGCTAACGCCATGCGTATCGCAGAGACGTAAGCCGTGATTAAGGGGAATACAAGCCCTGGATAACTCCCTGTCTCCGCCGTCCACGCGATTCGTTCCCGGTACCATGGAGACCTTTTTATTTACCAAGTGCATTGCTATGGCTCGACTGATTAGATTTACAAGTGATACGTATTTATCGCCTTTAGACATACATAGACAAGACTCTTACTTCATTCAATCCGAGCCGCATGATCAACAAAAAGTTGTATGTCATCTTTTTGCCCGATGCAAGCATTCTCTTGGAAGCAAGTGAGAAGCAAGCATAACGCGCAAAGTGTCAGGGAAACGTACATCGCAAGTATCTCACAAGTCAAAGGTTTCCGAATCGGAATCCGATTCAGAGTCTGATTGCCAATCCATGTCCGCATGCCCCACCTTGTTACATATGCCGTACATGGGCCTGCCTTTGACCCCCTTCGCCAACCTATTGGTCACCTCGCGCGCCGCCCGCTCCTGACGCCGCTTGTATTCTTCACACAAGAGCGACGTCAGCTCTGTCACAGTCACCCCCTCCACGTCCACCATGAATCCCTGCCAGGACGCCGGAAGCGACGACACCAACACCCGCTTAAACTCGTCGTCTCCCATGTCCCCGCCCTGGCATTCAAGCCGAATGTAGAGCATCCGCATCGCGTGAATATGTTCCGGCACGTTCGTCCCATCTGGCGCCTGGCGCGTATACAGCGCCTTTTGGGTCATCATGCGCGACATCCCCCACGGCGGCTCGTGCACCAACACCAGATTGCGCCACATGTCCGCGGCGGTCGTACACCCGAACACGTGCAGGATCTGCGCGTCCGTGATGCTCAACACGATCAGCGCCTGGGCGACCACGTCGCGCCGCTCCCATAGGGGCAGGGCGTGCGTGGACGACTCGGGGGGTTTGGGTTCGGATCCCATAACGAGGTCGTGCACGCCGTGCACTTTGAACGCGATTTTGATGCGGGTCTTCCATGCGAGCCAGTTGTCGTCTCGCAACCGGGACGTCTTGGGCAGGGATAGGAGGTCTGTGCCGTTGGGGTCGATCAGGGGACGCGCTGCGGTATGATTACCTGTAGCTTGGGAAGTGTCATGCGGATAATTCAAAGCCATGGCGGCAATAGTTGTGTGATTATAGAGGCTTATTTCGGTGCTTGATGATGGACAAGAGGACCCAAGGCTTTACTTTACTTACGCTTGATATTCGTCGGCATCTCAAATGGTTGCCATAGATAGTTGTGAAATATTACTCCGATTTTTCGGCACATACGAGCTGATCTCGGCTTGCTTGCCATTCTGGTGGGCTAGGTAGTACTAACTGGTGGAGAGAGCGTTTGACTATTACCAACAGGCATCCGAGTTGGGGTGTCGTATCAATCAGGACAGCATTGCTCCCCGCCCTAATCTTAGAATTCACATCCCAGATCTCAGGTCTGACGTCACCGTGCACTTGCAAGGGTCATCCTGGAAAATCACCAGCACTCAACCTCAAATCGTACGAGAAAAATGTCAGCTGAAGGAGAACGGTAACTACACATTTTTCTCTACCGTGAATTAAGAAATAACCAAGACTCGACATTCGAATGCAGTACACCTCCCTCCGAGTCCACCTTGACACATCCTCCTCCTAAGAAAAGACATGGATGTAAACATCGTGACAGTCGTAAGCCGTTAAATTTGTAAACGTAAAAGGTCATGAAAAGAACGTAAACATCTCTCTCCTGTTGAAGAGAAAGAAAAAAAAAATCACATCATTCAACCTGTGCGACTGGACGACGTCGTACCACCGTATCCCTGCACGCCATGTTGTCCCAACAACGGTGCGACCGGTCTAGGGATGCTCACGGTGGCGTCCTGCACCGCCCACCGACTCCGCGCCCTCAGGCGCTTTCCATACGCCAACAGGATCAATCCTGTCGGGATCCCGATACAGCTCACCCACGCCAACGCCATGCTCGCCCACCAAATGCCCAGGGTGCTGTACAACGGCACCGCCAGGCTTGGGAACACCGTCGCCGTCATGTTCCGCACGGCGCAGTTGGCAGCGACGACAGAGGCAGATCGGGTCGGGTACAGATCAATGTAGTAGTTGATCAGGGAGAGCTGCACCAGCGTCATGCCCATCCCTACGGGAATGCCTGACAGGATGGGGAGCAGACGGGGGAAGTCGGAACGCGCAGTCAGCGCGAACCAGAACATGCCAATGGGCGTAAAAAGGGATGCGATAACGACCCCTGGAAGTCGCTCTTCGGGAGATATATGGCGTTTCCCGGAGGATTCATCAAAGATTCGCTTCCGCCGTTCTCGGAGAAGGGGTTTGAGCAAGACAAAGTACACAAGCACACCCATGAGGTTTCCGATCCAGGGTGCGAGAAAGACCATTCCAGTCTCTTGGCGGGACATGCCGTAGAGTGATTCAAAGACGTGGGGATATGCCTAGAATGAATATCAGTATCACACGCGGAAAAAAAAACCGCAGCAAATATTACCTCGAGAAGGAGAAACAAGAGTCCATAGACGAACGCATGATAGAGCGTGGTCCACGACACGATTGGCTCTTGCAGAATCATGGCTACAAACGTCCGCGTCAATTTATCATCCGCCTCACTATAACATACTCACTTATCGGCGTGAAGAGCGCTTCCTTCCATACAGTTGACGAGTCTCTTGTATCCAGAGTAGGAATCACCGAGATGTCTTGTGGTTTCGCGAGCCTTTTCTGGATCGCGCTAGGTTCCGTCTCTGGGACAAGCGCAATAAGTATTGCGAAGAGGGCCGCCCAGACGGCAATAAACCCCATCGACCAACGCCAGGGTACAAGCCCACCCAAGATCGACGCTGGTACAGGACCAAAGGTGGGTGCACCCTGCAGCATGATAGTAAACAGGGCCACGAGTGGTGCACGTTCAAGAGGATTGAACATGTCCGAGAGTGAACCACCATAGACGGCAAATATTCCGGTTCCGACGAGGCCCGCCAGTGCGCGACACACAAGAAGGATAGACACGGATGGAGCCAACGCGGTGCACAGCGACAGTACTAGTTTTGTGTCAATCAGATGCAAGAATACGGACATACAAGCAACTAACCGGTGAACCCCACCATCATCGTCACGTAGACTGGTCGACGTCCATACATTTCGCTCATTGGACCGGCGATGAGCGGTCCGAAGATGGCTCCCTGGTATAAATATGAGATGAGCAAGCATACACTACGTGTTTCGACTTACAAAGTTGTAAAGGCCCACGCCAAGAACGACGGTGGATCCCATCGTTTTAAAATCATCTTGAATTTGCTCTTGAATCCCTGACTATGTCAAATATTCAGCACGTAACAACCTGCGGATGTATGAATGCTTCACATAAAATGTCAGGGAAAGGTCACTGTCGCAGAAGAGAATGAGAACTCAGCATCCCTGGTACTTAGGACCAGAGTACTCACACAGGCGCCATGGCGTGCCAGATGACGAAGACGATGATCCATCGTCGCAACTTGCTCCATCGACGAGGGTCGTGTGCGCCGCCCAACAAGTACGGGGGCACTGAAGTCATCTATGCTGGTTCACAGGTCAAAAGGAATAAGATGCTCGGACAGTTGGCGAACGCGATACCTTTATACCTCGGGCGGGACACCCCCCGCAAAAGCATTGCTACCATCCCAAATACTACTTATCTTCATGAAGCTGGTAGACCGGGAGTGTGGAGCGACCAATCGCGAAATGCGCGAGCAGAAAGAATGGAACCCTGTTATGGTGCCTATTATGGTGTGACTCTAATTCGACAGGACTCGGCAGCAAATATAGCTCTAATTAGCCGCAATGGCACAAAATGGCGCTGGTCCTCTTCTAGCATAGAAGATGTTGTTCGCGTCCGCGCAGGCAGTGCTTGGCGTAGTCACCGGGTAGAGAAAATCCCGAATAGGCACCGACTCACCCCTTACTCAGATGCTTGCAAGAGGCACTGAATTCTTGGATAACAATAGGACGTATATACAAGGCTGGACGCTGCGCCCGTCGGGTGGCCGTTCTCGCTGGGAATGGTGGTTGTGAGTCATAACTTGGCACAGTGGATTGATACAGAAGAGCACACGAATTCTGAAAGGCGCCGTCAAAAGCATCTACGAACAGCTGCTGAACATCGAACGTTGAACGTTGCAATGTTTTCCGATGATCTAGTGGTGATGGTAGTCGACGTAATGGGAAATGCCGGCGGGGCTACGGAAGCCCAATTTTCTCTACTTCGAGTCTGACATGAAGAATCAGGGTGCATTGCAAGAATAAACTACACGCCAGATAGCATCATCTTGTCAGAAGCAATTACATCGCCGTCGCTGAATCAGTTTGACTGCGTCGCGCTCTTTGTGACTTTCAACACATCATCTGGGCACTCCTAAGTATCCTGGCTGTGAATCTGAAAGACTTGGTTCCCCGTATTTGTCCCTGATTTTCCCATGAATCGCTCCACCGAAGGCCGAGGAATTCCTGATCACAGCACACAGGAGATGGCAAGAGTTTGTAATACCATGGATCTCAGCATGGTCATTCAATTTGCAAGCCGTTTATGAGGAGACGGTCAATATTAATATCCGTCGGGAACTTCAAGTTGAACGTTTGAACCCTGATCAGGCTAAGTTACTCTACTAGGCACATGCTTGTTTACCATCAGAATCAATGACACGACTAGTCTCGGGACCATCCGTTTTCGTTGCGCCGTTTTTGGGAAGCTCGGAAGCTTCCGGCGACTACAACGTCTGGAGACTTTTGACAGACGACTAGGGTACCGTGTCACGCCTGTCAAGTTGTGTCAACAT